>CAUYON010073161.1:0-19536 GCA_963573935.1 Arctocebus calabarensis | reverse complement strand
GGTGGAGACTTTACCTCTTTCATATTTACATGGATGGAGCTAGAACATATTCTTGTTAGGAAAGTATCTCAAGAATGGAAGAAAAAGTATCCAATGTACTCAGCCCTACTATGAAGCTAATTTATAGCTTTCATATGAAGGGTATAACACAACTATAGCAGAAGAATATGGGCAAAGGGCAAGGGAGGGGAGGGAAAGGTTGAGGTGGGGATGTAGGGAGGGTAAGTGGTGGGGCCACACCTACAGTGCATCTTAGAAGGGTACAGGCGAACCTTACTAATGCAGAATACAAATGTCTTCATATAATAACTGAGAAAATGGCAGGAAGGCTATGTTAATCAGTTTGATGAAAGTAGTTCAGATTGTATATGAAACCAGCACATTGTACCCCTTGATTACACTATTGTACACAGCTATGATTCAATAATAAAGACAATAAAAAAAGAACTCTCAAAACCCATATATCAACAAAATTAAATGATACAAATATTCAAATTTAAAATCACTTGTATCTAGATATAATCACCAAATACCAGTGAACTAACTCTAAAATTCTTGCAGTAAGTCTTCACAAAAATCAAAACAAAATTCAGGAAGAAAAGAATGTGAGTGTGAGAAGAGAGCTAGTGTCAAAACTAAAATTAGTGACAAAACCACTATCAGAAAGAAAAAATGCCTGCCCTAAATGTGAAAATAGTGGGGATGAAGGGAGTGTACTGGTAAATTAAAGTGGTGAATACAGACTTAAAATGTGAATAGGATGAAAGGAAGGCAGTCTTGGGATGGTAGTGCTGCATGGAGAGAATAAGCTCAAAAGGAAGACAAACTTTAAAATATTCAAAGGCAAAAAACAAGTTAATGAAGTACATTTAAAAATAGAAAGATACACAACCCCTCTTCATCTACCCCCAAAGTCAATTAGTACAGAAACCATGCTTTACTACATGGACAAATGAGGGTACTCTTGAATATATCTTGCAAACCGTCCCAAATCACCAGCCCATCCACAGAAATGCAGAGTCACGAATGATCTTTGAGTATAAAATATTTTTATTAAAAGAAAACATAAAATGAGTGTCAAAATAATTCAGCTGATAAAAATTCCTTCAGGAAAAAAAAAGATGTAGCAAAAGAAAAGAGCAGCCCAATACTTCAACCTGAATGAATTAAATGTCCTCAAACATTCATTGTTCTATGTATTTTAAATCTTAAACTGAAGATGTAAATCAATCAATCAAACAAACAAACAAACAAACAAACAAAAAAGAAAAACTGAAAAGGGCAGAAGATAAAGAGAAAGAAATGTGAGTTAACTGCATTCAGGAGAGAAATGGAAGTGTAAGAGAGAATTCATATACAAGATGAAGAATAAATATAAGGTGCCCAAGAAAGAAAAGATATGAACGACAATATGAAAGGGACATTAAAATAGAGCAGGAAAGTAATTAAGACAATAAAAATTGTATTCAGGGCTCGGTGCCTGTGGCTCAACGGGCTAAGGCGCCAGCCATGTACACCAGAGCTGGCGGGTTCAAATCCAGCCTGGGCCCGCCAAACAACAATGATGGCTGCAACCAAAAAAAAAAAAAAAAAATGACCAGGCATTGTGGCGGGCACCTGTAGTCCCAGCTACTTGGGAGGCGGAGGCAAGAGATTCGCTTGAGCCCAGGAACTGGAGATTGCTGTGAGCTGTAATGCCATAGCACTCTATCCAGGGTGACGGCTTGGGGCTCTGTCTCAAAAAAAAAAAAAAAAAATTGTATTCAGAAAGAAGTAAAATGAGTTAGAAAAAAGGTGTCTGAAATGGAATACAAGCTAAGAAGATCCACTTTTTGTATTATTGTAGTCCCTGAAGAAAATAAGAATAACAATGAAACAAAACTGATATTTGATGCTAGCATTCAAGAAAAATTCCTGAAAATAAAAGCAAACCTAAACCTATATTTCAAAGGGCATAGAAGGTCCCAGAGAATTTTAACCTATGATGACAAACTTTGAGAATATCCTAGAAGTGTTATATATGAAAGATAAAGGAAAAAAAAACCTCAGGTATCAAAGCTAAATGAAAACAATTTTGAAAAGAGAAGAGCTCAGAAAATTTTGTACCCATGAGCCCTTTTGGAGAGATTTACTTGAAGATAAGATATACCCAAGCAAAAATCTTTGGAAACTTTGGAAAAATGGAAGCTTTACCAATACTGAATTTTAAATATATTTAATTGTAGATATAAGAGAAAAGAAAGAACAAAGGTGAAACAATAAAATATGATAATATATTCTGTATAGTGTGTGTTATGAGTTCTGAAAATGTAGAAATAATGTAAAGTTGACGAATATATTAATCTGATCCATAAATATGAATGGACTTAAGTCATTTATAAAAAAAAACAAACCTGTTTACATTGGTTAAAAAAAAATCAATGCCCTACTATATTATAATATAATTATAAAAAAATTATATTATAATTTCATTATAATTGTAACTGTAATGATGTTTTAAAAACCATAAAACAAAATTATTTGGAGAAGATAAATGTAGAAGGATAGATGAAGTATGCCAGCAAATGGAAACAGTTGGAAAGAGGTGTAGTGATAGTGATGTCAGACAAAGTAGAATTTAGCAATCAGCACAATAAATTAAATGTGATAAAGTTACTTTTTAATTATACATGCCACAATTCACAATAAAAGTATAATATTTATAGTTATCTGTGCACGAAGTAATACAGCAACATATTTTGAAGCAAAAATTTTAAGAGATACAAGGACACATAAATGGGAAACACATAATAAAAAAATAACCAATAAGTTTCTCTTAGTGCAAGACAAATCAATGTTCAAGACAAGTAAAGATATAGACAACCTATACAACATAATCACTAATATAGATCGTATAGATCTATATTAGACCCGATACAGAAAATATAACTTCTCAAATATATGTGGGAGATTCACCAAATTAATAGTAAATTAGATTATGTTAGGTAAGAACCTAGCTGTACATTATAGAAAATTTATAAATAATATCCTCTGATTATAATGTACAAACATTAAATACTTTATATTAATGAAGTGAAAAAAGATCCTTCCATCCAGAAATTTAAAAATATTTATTAGATAACTCCTCAGGGAATATTCAATTAAAAATTACAAAATTTCTTTAAAATGATAATAGTAAAAGCATATATCGGAATTTTGGAGAATGTATTTACGCAGTGGTCAGAGAAATCCATAACCTTGAACCTCTTAGTCAATAAAATTAAAAGAATTAAAATAAGTGAATTAAATTCCAGCTAAAAGAAAGAGGAAAAGAAATAATAAGTAAAACAGATATAAAAAGGGAAAATAATAAAAAACCATAGATCTACTTTAATGTCAAATCCTTTTTTGGTTTTTGCAGACATTAACAGCTTAGACAAACTACTAGTTAACTTATGCCAGAAAGAGGAGACACCATAAATCAGTGAAGTGAGAAAGAACTATTACTGAAACAAAAGAAATTTTAAAAATTTATGACATGATTTTGCAGTCCCTCAGGCAAATAAATTTGAAAAGCAGGGTTATATATTTTTAGGGAAATGCAATTACACAGTTTATAAGAACTTCCCTGTAAGAGACAGAAGATTTAGACACACTAGTTTCTGAAGAGGAAACGGACAGAGTTATCAAGGAATGATCACACAGTGGAGTGTCAGGCTCAGATAGTTTTCTTGATGGAGGAGGGGGGAAAACTAGATAGTTAAAATGTTCTATGAATTATTCCACAGTATTTAAAAATAAAGGAAAGCATCTTAATTTTTTCATGAAGCAAATACAACATTTATACCTAAACCAGACAAAAATGGTGCATATTAAGATATACCGGCTAATAACACTTAAAACTATTGATATAGAAGTTTTGCATAAAATATTAGCAAATACAATCTAATACTACATAGATAGACATATACTATGATCAAGTATAATTTATTTGAGGAAAATAAGAAATTAGGAATTAGAAAATCCAAATATATATATATACACACACACAATTTTAAGAAAAAAATCATATGATAATCTCTATGGATAGCACAAAAAGTCTTCAGTAAAATTTAGTACCCTTTGCTACTTAAAAAATATGAGAAAACATGAATGATGGATAATTTGTTTACATGGTAAAAGTGGGTATAACTTGGTCCTAAAGCCAGCATCTTAATAAACATTAGAGGTATTTTCCTTAATGTCAAAAACAAGGCAAGGTTGTACACTTTTTTCACAACCATTTATTTTGATACTAAAGGTATTAGCCAGTACAATTATACAAGAGGGATAAATTGGACACCCCCTCCAGAAAAATGAAATGGAATAGAGGAAGTAAACCTATCTTACCTGCAGATCATATAATCATGTACCTGCAACACCGTAAAAGAGAATCAATGATGAAATTAAACTATGTAAGTATTCATTATATTACATTAGCATACAGAAATCAATAACTTTCATACACACAGAAGGACCAGCCAGAAGATAATAATGGTAGAGATAACTTATTTACAATAGCAACAAAGGAAATAAAGTTAACAAGAAATATGCAAAAATGCAAAACCTTTATGAGAAAAACCTTAAAACATGTTTTAAAGACACAGGTCAGTTTGCTCAAGGTCTTTTTATATACTTGATGCAATCTGAATAAAATACCATCATCAGCCATTTTATGGAGCTCAATTTCATATGAAAAATAGCACACTTGCACAGATGAACAAACTTAAAAAAGCTATTAAGAGATATTAATTTTACCAGATATTAAAACATAAAGTCTCAATAATTAATTAAAACAGTAGCACTTGCTCATTAGTGGGGATGTCGTTTGATACATCTTTTATGAGAAGAATTTTGCAATATCAAATAAAACTGTACATGTTTATCTTTGTATCTGACAATACCAGTTTTAGAAATTTACTTGAGGACTCAAAAGATTATATGTGGTAGCATTATTTATCATTGCAAACTATTGGAAATAATCTACATGCCCATACATGAAAGAGGTATTGAATAAACTATGTTATAAACTTATAGTAGAGTCTACATAGCTTTAAAAAGAAGGATAGAGAAAGAATTCTGTGAAATGATGTTGAGTGATTTCCAGGTTATATTGTTAAGTTAAGAAAGCAAAATACAAAGGACCATAAATAGTATGCTACCTTTTATTTAAGAAAGAAGGGTAAAAATGATAATAATATATATATGCACATTGTGCAAAAAAAAAAATATAGTAAGTATAAACCAGAGACTAATGGGATTGATTAATGTTCTAGTTTGCTATGACCACAATTTGGGGGTGTTAAATAAAATCTTTTTGTTAACTAATGATTCTATAGGTCAGAGTCCAGGTGGGCTCAACAGAGTTTTCTCAGAGACTCTCATAAAGTCCAAATCAAAGTGTCAGTTGGCCTGGATTCTTTACATGCTTTGGGGGAAGATCTGCTGGAAAGCTTATTCAGGTTTTTGACAGAATTCAGATTCTTGTGGTTGTAGGAATGAGGTTCCCATTTTCTTGCTTTCAGCTTCTCAGGCTCTCTCCATCTTTAAGTCATCAGTAGTGTATCAAATCTTCCAAGTCTATTACCTTCTTTTATGAGAAGAGAAAACTCTCTACTTAAAAAATTAATCTTTCTTTTGACATATAAGGCAAATATCACATTCATAGGTTCCACCCCCCCTCCAAGGGCTGATGGTTATACAAAGGTAAAAGTCACTGGGGGTTATTCTTAGAACTCCCTTCCACAGTTACTTATAAAGGGTGAGTGAGCATAAGGTGTGAAGAACAGATGGAATGAGGAGATTGACATTTTTTGTACATACCTATTACAAAAAAAATAAAAAAAAAACAACAAGGAGAAGAGAAAAAAAATTTTAGATGTAGATCAAACAAAAGCAAAAGAATCAAGCCAAATACCCAAAGAATAATATAACCATATTAAAGTGGGAAAGAAAACCTAACTTGAATAATTTCCTGAGCATAGTGTTGAAATAATATGCCCAAGGCTAAAGAGAAAACCCAATTTTTAAACAAGCATTAAACTCCGGTTAGTAGGGTTTTTTTAATTTAAAAAAAGCATGGTTAACAATTTTGAAAATACTTCCTGTGTTTTAAGCAAATAAGTAAATATACTGTGGGAAATAGGTGGCATGTTTCCATCACTGTTGGCTAAAAAAGCTCCAATGATGGAAAGGCAGGAAGAGTAGTGCCACTGAATTGGAATTGGAGTTATCTGTGAAAAGTAATTTTTTTGAATATGTAGGTATAGATACATGCAGAAATACTTTATTTTATTGTATTTCATTTTATTGTGCTTCATACCTGTGGGTTTTTTTACAAATTGAAGGTTCATGGCAACCCTGCATCAAGCAAGTCAATTCATGCCATTTTTTGGACAGCGTCTGCTCATTTTATGTCTGTGTCACAGTTTGATACATTTCACAGTATTTCAAACTTTTTCATTGTGATTATAGCACCTAACATGTTATGCCCTGTGTTGATTGTAATTGTTTGGGGCCACAACAACTTGTACTCATCTGATGGGAAACTTAATTGATAAATACTGTGTATGTTCTGACTGCTCCACTACCAGCCATCCTCCCTTCTCTCTTTCCATGCTGAGGCTGTTTAATCCCATGAGACAGAACAACATTAAAATTAGGCTAATAAATAACCCTACATTGGCTTCTAGGTGTCCAAGGAAAAGGAAGAGTCACATATTTTTCACTTTAAATCAAAAAGCTAGAAATGAGTGAACTTGGTGAGGAAGGCGTATTCAAAGCCAATATAGGCAAAAGCTAGGCCTCTTTTACAAGTTAAATAAGTTGTGAATAGAATTAGGAAAAGTACTTGAAGAAAATTAAAAGTGCTACGTGAATAATAACAAAGTGAAACAGCCTTATTAATGGAGAAAGTTTCCATGGACTGGATAGAAGATCAAATCGGCCACAACATTCCTATAAGCCACAGTCGAATTCAGAGCAAGGCCCTAACTAAAAAGGCTTTTATTCAATGAAGGCTAAGAAGATGAAGAAGCTACACTAAAAAAAAAAAAAAAAAAAAAAAATTAATCGTATCAGAAGTGGATTCATGAGGTTTCCGAAAAGAAGACATCTCCATAACATAAAAGTTCAAGATGAAGGTAAGGCAAGTTATCAAGAAGATCTAGCTAAGGTATTTGATAAAAGTGGCCACAGCGCTAAATAACAGATTTCCAATGTAGATTAAACAGCCTTATATTGGGAAAAAATGACATCTAGGACACTGAGAGAGAGAGAGAGAGAGAAGTCAATACCTGGACTCCAAGCTTTCAAAGCGCTCTCCTGTTAGGCGCTCATGCAGCTATGACTTGAAGTTAAAACTCATGCTCATTGACTAATCTGAGAATATTAGGACCTTAGGATTATTCTAAATCTACCCTGCATTGCAGTGTGTAGGAGTAAAGCAGTATTCTGTCTACAGCTGACTTTCAAATGGATCAAAAAAAAGTATGTATGATAAGGAATATATATGTATAGAATATAATATGTTAATATATTTGTATTTGTATAACAGCCCCAGATTCCACTTCTCTGCATCTATTTCTAGAAATGGTTAGATTGAAGAATGAAGGCCCGTGCTCAGAATGGGGCATTCCCACTTCTTTTCTATTAAATACATCTAATCTGCAAAGCAGGGTCAGCTCGAGGCAAAGAAAGTAGAAAATCACAAGTTTTCTACTCAGGGCATTCCTGTCCTGGGGGTTACTGTATGAAGACCAAGCACAGGGGAGAGAGTGGGGTGAAAGAGAAGAGAGTCTGTGCCATGACTGAGCCATCAGCCACCCTCAGTATCTTGGCACTAAACCAGTGGTTCTCAACCTTCCTAATGCCACGGCCCTTTAATACAGCTCCTGTGGGTCATGACCCACAGGTTGAGAACCTCTGCACTAAACAAACAAGAAGTACAGTCTCCCTGATTTCAGGTTCCCGCATATACCCCAAATCAGGGAATTCGTACCTTCTACCAAAGATGGAGAGTTAGAATCTCCATTTTCAGTGTGGAAAAAGTTCTACCTGTCTGGACAAAGGTGGGAAAAGCATGCAAGGTTCTTCCCAACAACCTAAAAAGCCCAACAGTTCTTCCACCCCTGCTCCAGAGCAGGATGTAGGGGTGAGTCCCGCCAGTACTTCACCACCCCAAATTTTACACTATTGAGACCTGTAGAAGCTCCCCAAGCCCTGAGGCCTGTGGCCATGCTACATGCTCAGGAAAACAATGTGTTGGCAGTTTAGCTTGTGCTGGCTCTGTCAACAGTGGTGTCTTCTGTGGGCACAATCAGAAGTCCCCAGAGAGGTGATACTTCCCTAGAAGTCTTAAAAAGGTAGACTAAAAAAAAAAAAGAAAGAAAGAAACCTCTCTGACTTCCATCACCATATAAAACCGGATACCTGCTTTCCTGCCCTCCCCTGAATGAGTCCTTGTTTTTGTTAATTTCAGTGGTCACTGTGGTAAAACTAACAGATGCGCTAGCTACTTAAAAACAGCTGGGACCCATGGCTGCTAAAGCCAGCTCAGCAACCACTCTGTCAGCTCCAGCTGTTCCTCAAATATAATCAATCTCTTTCTCCTATAATCGATTTCCATCCTCAGCTATGATGCCACCTGCCTCCTGCCTAAGGGCACTGCCACCCCATGAGGGCCAAACTAGCCACCCAGACCACCTTTTAGGTATAATGGGGGAGGGGGTGTTTCCATGTGGGGCTGAGCTTTCTAATGCTGGTCTTTGGTCAGTTATGGTTCATTCCTGGCCCCAGTTTAGGCATCTCTGTGTTGCTGTTTTTATCACAGGCCTTGGCTTCTCTTCTTACTAATTAACTTCCAAACTCAGGGTGGAGACTTAGCATTAGTGCTGCAAGGAAAGGCCAGCCTGAAGAATGCCATAGGTGATAAGGAAAAAAATTAGTATCATGAACAATAAGCAAAAGCACATTTTTGCCTTGCAGCCTGAGCTAATCTGGGCCACTTAGCCTGTGCTGGGTCACACTACCCTGTAAGAGAGGAGAGATGATGGGGAGGGACCTGGGTTCCCCCCTTGGTAGGAAGCAGTTACCCCATTCACTTGTAAAGCATGTCCCTCTCCCAAATGCCAGGTGACCAACTAACTGTCCTGTCTCTTCAAGGCTTTCATGAGCTGATCCTGGGAAGGCAGTGGAGGAGGCTGGGGAGTGCGGCAGAGACAGAGAAAGCATCTGGGAGGCTAATTGCGCTGGCTAGACTGCGAGAAGCAGAGGCTTACCGCTGCGGGAAGCCTGCAAGGAACAGTGTCCAAACAGTGTCTATAGCGTTCCTGGAATGCAGGTGAGGCCTGAGGTGAGCGGAAGAATTCTGGCACAGGCACAGCAACACTTTTCCCTTTGGTGATTGTATTGGGGGCAGGGTACACAGGGTGAAAAAGAAACGCGACATCTATAGAAGTGAAATATCTTCTGCTTGATACGCACTCTATGAGTAGAGCCTTGTTCGCTTTTCATTTTGAGATTTTCTGAGACTTCCTAGCATGGCCAGGAAAATCTCCTGGGTACATCTTTGATTTTGATTTTTGATTTTTTTAGATTGTACTAAGATTTTATTCCTGCTTGAAAACAATGGTACATTAGTTGTCTATCATTGAATAGCCAATTACCCCTAAAGTGGAGGCTGAATGCAGCAAACACTTATTGATCCAAAAGTTTCTGAGTCAGGAATCCTGGAGCAATTTAGCTGGTGGATGGTTTCTTGTGAGGTTGCCATCAAATTCTGAGCAGATTGGAGTCTGGAGGCTCCAAAATTATTATTGTCTGAATTCACCTGAAGTCAGTATAGCGTAGAGGAGTGGGGTGAGATTTGGGTTCAAATGAAATAAAATGTGAACCCTGGCCAAGACTGGCTTTGAGAGAGTGTGGCTAGGAAGGGCCCCACAATCAATGGAATGCTCTACCATTGCCATCTTGAAATTGAAATTTTAGTAGTTTAGTAATTTTATCTTCGTATTTGCGTCTTGTAAGTGAAATTCAATAGAACCATGGAGGATGCACATGAACAGAGGAGATAGCTGTAATACAAGTGTTTCCTGCTATTTCTTGCCACTCTATTTGCATTTAGACTTATAATATCCTGTGAGCACAGGGTTCTGGAGGACCCACAACGAGGGAACTCAATGAGTACTCAAAGCAAGTATGAGGTACATGTGTGATGTCTACAACCAAGTCCCTGGGGCCACTAGCAAGCCTGGGAAGCCACATTTTTTATTTAAACCAGAAAGAGGGCGAGGACATTCTAAGAAACAAGGATTACCAAGAAACTCTATCATATCTATCCCCTGTTACTCATGTTACTTTCTGTATTAGTCAACTACTTGCACTGAAAATGGTGCCAAAAAAGGAAAAGGAAAGATAGAGCAAGCCTTAGTTTCTTTTCTTGTCAGTCCTTCCTTCCTCATCAGTAAGTGGAAGCTAGAGAGTGTCGATAGAATGTACATATAATAAGAAGTAAAGAGAAAATAGTTGAATAAGTTTTCTTCAGGGTTTTACACTATTCTGGCAACAATAAACAATAAGTATTTCCTTAAGTGTATACAAACTAGGAAGTATGAATTGTGTGATTCTAAAAATTCTTGACGGGAGTGAAAGGCTCTTATATCTGCATTTATAATAACAGTGCCATTGCATAATATTAGGAGGAATAGTAAAATCTATGCCAATACTTTATCATTTTAATTTTTATTTACTTAGAACAACATTAAATAGCAAATTAAAAAAAGAAGAAACACTGTACCATGGCAAGCCAAAAGAGACAATCAAAGAAAGAAAATGATTCTTTTCTTCCCACCTTTAATGGCAATTTCCCCCTACCTTTTGTTCAAAGACACATTCGATCTATAGCACACATATAAGGAGGTTATGTAACCTCAGATCATAGAAGAAAGGACTGACAGAAAGGCATGGGACTTTCTGTAGGGACCTGAGTGTCGAGCACAGCGACCCTCTCTGGGGCTCAGCCAAGTCAGGAGGATTGGTAAAATCCAGGGAGAAAGTGATGCCAATTTCAAGAAGGAAAGAACTGAACAGGAAGAAGGGACTGGGCAACAGAAGCAGAAATACATACACAGGCCCAGGGTGGTATATCTGGAGCACAGATACTAAGAATGGACTAAAGGGAGAAAAGGACAGAAAAAGAGATAACCAAATATCTCAGTTTAGACACATTTTCCCAAGGAAGAGCTTGGGCACCAGTTGCACGGCTGAGCTAGGTGGCTGTGATCTTCAACCCCCAAAATGTTAGTATTCGAAGGACTGTAAGGCTCATCTAATCCAAACCACTGATTACCAAGATGGATAAGAATAGGCACAAGAAGAGACATGACTTACCCAAAGTTATGGAATTCTGATGGTAACAGAACAAGATATTCTAATACACACATCAATTCTTTCTCTGCTACCACACAAGTCATCTTATAGGCCAGACAGGAATAGGCAGGTTCTATCCCAGAATGTAGCTTTCTCCTCTAGAAATAGAAAGTAGAAAGATGATCAGTTCCACTCAAAAATAGCATTTGTGGCAAGAGAACTATCTCCAAATCCCATTTCCACATTAAAACCTGATTCTCCAGCACCTACAAACTTTACAGGATGTGCTGGGCACAGCGAAGAAGGTATGGGTTCAAAGATGGTTTTCCTGCTAGATTGTAAGCCCCTTAGGCTGGGACCAAGGCTTATTTACCTTTCCATCTCCAAAACCTGGACAGTGGTCATCCTTTAATAAAATTGTTCAACAAGTAATTATTTTATTTCTAGAGTCCCTTGTATTTCTATTCCCCTCATATGGCACTTGAATTGACTGCAATTAGAGAAGTAAGAGCTAGGTCTATGGTCACAGAGTGAATTCAGAGTAGAATTATGGTCTGTCCTTCTTGGACTCTTTCTCCTCACCATTGCTGCTGCTATTTCTTCAAAAGAGTTAGAGCAACGGTAAGAGATGAAGTAAAAAATGGAAATAAAATTAAATAATCATAGATCAATTAAATAATCTGAAAATCAGAGACTAGAAGAAAGATCTAGGAACTCTGGAATATGAATATTTAGTTAGAGCATATTAGTATTTGCAGCATCTAAAGTAAGTCTTGGTATACTTTGCCACCTGCTACTAGAGTAATCAACAGTATGTCCTGCAGTTAGGCTGCTCAACAACACTATCAATTGCCAACTTAGTGTGTCAAACTCGAGTTCAGTTGACAGAAGCTTTCAAAACTATTGCATGAAATGAACTCAGTGGCTTCAGTCTGAAGTTCTTTTTTTCTTTTACTTCAGTAGCCTGAAGTTCTATTACTGTGGGAAGGTCAAAATAAGATGGCATGTGCAGGACTGTAGTAAGCAAAGGGAAAGAAAGAGTTTTTCTGGAGAATTTTTATGCAGGGGAATAGTCATGCTTGCCCCTCACGTTATCTGAGATGGTGGCAGTAAGTGGAATCCAGTAATCGGCCTACCAAAGGACACACGCTGAGCCATGGAGAAGTAGGGGAGAAAAGGCCATAGTTTCAGAGCCCCTTCAGGATTTCTTAAATCTTTAAATCCTTAAAGAAGGAGACTTTAAAGTCTCCCTAGGACTAGGCTATTCATCACACTCCTATGCTAACTGTATAATACATGGTACTTCACTAGAATTGATAGAAAATCATATGGCTTGGATTTTTTAAATTTCAATACAAAACATAAGTACCAGTTGCTTCTTGACCTAGTACAACAGACTTTGCAGAAATAGAGATACAACAATCTTGATAAAAAGCAAATGAAATGATCTTGGTGAAGAAATTTCCATGGGTTGGATCAGAATGTAATATCCTTGTTTGTGTTTTTCTTAGAAAGCAGTTTCATTCTTCCTGGCTCTGGGAACAAAGCCAAAGTCTGCTTGAGAGGAACAGAGATTTCCAGTAAGTTTGGGCGGGCGACGGTGGTGGGTTGAGTTGGGAACATGGGAAGGGTTCAAGGGGAGAAAGTACAGAAACCCAAGTGCACGCCTAGGAAGGGCGAGGTGTTTGGTTTGCCTCATACGCTCAGACTGACAAGGCCTCTGAGAAACTTTGAAGGGCCAGGGAGGGATGGGATTGAACCAGAAGATGGAGCCTAGACACTTCCAATTCCCTTGCCTCAAATAATTAACAAACCACAAAAGCAGGGTGGGAAAGGAGGGAAGGAAGAAAGCAGATGTGGAGGGAAAGTGCTATTTCCCTGCTCTGTAGGTTGGACCAAACAAGATTATGCCTGATACTGGCTGTCACAACTGCACCCACTTCAGTGTCTTAGAACCAGTCCCTGGAGGTCAAGAGCCATGTACTCCTTTCCTTCTTTCTCTCCAGATCATCCCCTTTTATCTAGTTTTGCAGCCCGGTGAATGAAAGAGAGCACAGGAGCAGAATTCAGAAAGGGAATGAAGAAATAGACTAACACTCCTGCACACAGAAATGAGCATGACATTGTGTTAGGTGTTTTATCTACCTGCCTTATTCAGAAAACCTGGGCTTCAGCGCCAATGGATTGAATGACTGTGGCTGAGTTCTATGTCTTCCAGGCCCTTTACTGAGTGTACAGTGTGTATAAAACGGGAATAATGGTATTGTCTCAGCTACCCTAAAGCATTTTATAAGAGTTAAATGAGATGATATGCAAACAACTGTTTGATGAACTGTGAAATGTGAAATCCTGCACACATGTAAGGATCACTACTTACTCAATAAACTGTTCTCCACGACACCACTCTCTGGGATTTTCCTGCTTGAGAGTTGGCTTTTTTATTCATTTACCTCAAACATACATTCTGACTCTGATCCGAAGCCACTTGGAAATCGGCCTCAATGATCTAATCATACCCTTGGCACCACACAGCAAATCAGACCTCACTCGCTGCCCCTGCCTTTATTCACAATGTAGCTTCCAAAGCACAAAACCAAACCTCAGGTTCCATTAGTAATAAAGGAAGGAGGCTCAGAGCCTTACATCCTAACATTGGGCTCCACAGAGAAGGAGGAAGTACCAGGTGATGCCGAGAGAAGGGCTAGTGCTGAGGGTAGGCAGGCGGGGGTTGGCATTGTGAGGGCACTCACCCTGAGTAAGATGGTGGGGTTATAAATAATAGGATCTTTGGGAGGCATCATTTTCCACAGACAGTCAGGAATGCCAAATTATTACTAGACAAAATAAGAAGAAAAGAAATTGGAGCATACTCTGGGAAATGGACAAAACAAAGTTTTAAAAGGGAGAACACAGAATCATTTAATGACATGCTACTTGTCAGAGGCTGTCTTATACATTGACACATATGTATATGATCTTAGTCCCTCCAGAACGGATCCTGCCTCTTTTGCTACTGATGAGTTATGTCATTTGAGAGCAGACAGCTCTGGGTGGTAATATTGTAGTAGCACAGACCCTTTAAGGAACTCAGACAGTACCCACCCATTGACTGTTGCAAAGTGAAAAATCTGGGTCAGGATGAATCAACAGAGAAAGGGAGGAAGGAAGAGAAAAGGAGCTCAGGGTAGTGGTGATAGTAGACGTGCATCTCTCAGGAAATATCTCCAAACAACTGCAGATTCCTCCATTTGCTGGCAACAATAGCCCCTTCCTTTGCTCCCTCCCCAGTTCTTGTCTCTACTGAGTATCTGTCAACACCGGGCTTAGCCACCAGATTCGGCCACCAGATTCTATGATTGTGGTTAAAAGCTGAGATAAGCTTGGATTCAAATGCCAGTTTCTCCACTTGCTAGCTGTATGGCCCTGCTTTGTGAGTTAAACACTCAGACTCGGTTCCTCTACTATTATACAAAATGAATAATGTTTATTAGGTGTTTAGAAAAAGTGAGATACATGTGGAAAGTGTTGACCACAATGCCTACTTTGACCATTAGAGTCTTGGTTATTGCTTTGTTTTTAATCATACAGACATTACCTCCTAACTATCACCACTTCCCCCAGGACAAGCATATTTTAGATGCTTCTGACTCACTATTGAGACCATGACAGTAAAACAGGCACACACCAGGAACTCAAGGAGCAATCGATCAAGTGTGAGCAAATAGTAAGGTGCTGAGACTGTAAGGAGACACACTGGCTTGGTCTGGTACGTGAAGGTATGTGAAGACATGTCTCATGGACAGAGGGGAATCTCGTTTCAGGGGCTCTGGGAATGGATGAGCCACTCTGGGCATGAAATTCAGGGGAAGCTCCAGTTTCTAGAAGGCTGCCATGAATCACCATCAGCGGGGCTGAGTCAGGGATCCTGCCAGGGTGACTCCTGTCATGGAGCATGCTGGGCTCTCAGTGGGTTCCTACCTCTGCTCCCTGCTGGTTAGACTAGAAAGAGCTTTGAGGAGGTATCTCAGAGGCCATTCAGTGGGGAGAAGAGGGCAGAAGTAGTTGGTCTTCAGCCCCCTTTGGGGGGTCTCATCCACAGCAATGTTGATTGCATTTGTTTTACAAATTGAAAATCAGAGTTAGATTCAAAGAAAAGGTCAAGTAGCTAAAAAAAAAAAAATTCAGACAACACCAGGTTAAGTGATTTCTAAGATCCTCAGCACAGAGATTAGCATCCCCTCTAGCCTATCTCAGGGCAGGGATTAGCATCCCCTCTAGCCTATCTCATCTCCACATCACGTTCTTCTACATTTAGGACCTGAAGCCCCCGTGGGCATCTGTGGCTCTCCATCCAGAGTTCTTTAATCCCACCAGAGTTTTCACAGTGTATTTCCTAATGACTCTTTAGCATTTTGAGCCTTTCTCACTTTCCCCATTAACACAGTTCATTCTCACCAATTCAGAAATCAGAGAAGGGGCCAATTGATTCAAAGAGAGGCTTAACCTAGTGAGAATTACTAGAGAAGCAAGTTCTCTGTTTACAGAAGGACCAAGGGCAAAAATAATAATAAGCCAGGCAACTGTTGGCTTTATTTAACTTGAACTCTATTTCATTAGCCAGTAATCTTGAACTACAGGTCAGAGGTTGGGCTATCAGAAATATGCAAAATTAAGCCCTCCAGGAAAATGAGAGGCTGAATGTCCTTCTAAGAAGGTCATTCTCCACTGGGAAGCTGCCCGAGGGGCTGCAAAGGGACTCTCAGGCTGAAAATCCCTCTTGTTGTGAATTTTCTTTCTATGTGAGGACTACTCCTGAATTGGATGGGGTTGTACATCCTAATGCACTTTGGCTATGAATGGTAATTCAAGATCACTGTTGCCTTCTTTGTCTTTATGATGAAGAGTAAAGTTCTTTGTTTACAAAATAAATAAAAAAATGTAAGCGAGAATGAAGGAAGGAAAGAAGGAATGAAGGGAGGGGGAGAGGGGGCTAAGTAGAAAGAAAAGGAGGAAAGAAGGAAGAAAACAAGCGAAGAAGGAAGAGAGAGAGAGAGAGAGAGAGGAAGAATCTTTGCAAAATAAGAATCCTATACAGTAAATGAATTCCAATGTACTTCCTAAAAATAACAGACTGTGATATAATCATGGACCCAACGTTAAAATTCTAAATATTTTTGAAGGATTGTAAATTTGAAAGGGAATAGAAAACTGTTAAGAACTATTTGCACCCCTGGTATTAGAATAAAACTGACCAGGTAATTTAGCCACTGTATACAAAGCATATACCTCTGTGTGTTCTAACTTTTCCATGCAAAATAGACCTACTATGTCATAGGTCATGAACACATGTCAAGGAAAACACTCATCTTTCTGTGAAAGGAACCAGAAATAGCAATGAAAAATAATTGCACTGAAAACTTTTCTAATTTCAGCAATTTGTTTCTTGTTAAGCAAAGGTCAAAACTCGATTTTATACATTGATTCACCCATCCCCTTGTGTAAAATGCGTTGATGTTATAATTTTATGATGTTCCATGTGTTTATAAGTGAGGATCCTAAGATAAATTTTCAGGTTTCCTTCCTCTGTTAGGGCATTTGTCTTTTATGTGATCTGGATATTTTGCCCATAATTCCAAGAAATCTGACTGGCTGGAAAAATGTTTGCTGCCCAACTTTCCGAGGGAGAAAATTACAGGGTGCTTCACAAGTCAGCTAACAAAGAACCTCTCACACACAGGAATAAGTCAAGGAAAGATCCGTGCAAGCAGTTCCCCTTTACTCTAGCATCGTTTCCTGCGTGGCCCTGCTGAAATCTTCTAGAGAAGTCCTCCAGAATGTAGCTCTCTTCTACATTGAGAGATTCAAGTTAAATTTAGCTGGTTTTCCAACACATGCTAAGATCTATGTTTTCAGTGTTTTAAAGGGTCAAGTAAAAGGCTCAAGATTTAGTTTCTTATCATCAGGTAAGATACTGTGATGTATGACAGAGTATTATCAGGTCAATGATAATACACATCCTCTCTCTTCAGAGCTTTGCACTATTTGAGACCTAGACCCAGGTGTTCACTGGTGATCACCAGCTTAATTATCTGTGACATTGAGCTGGAGTTCATGTTAGATCTGAAACCAAATAGGCGGGCTACCTTATAATTTTGTCTCAAGTTAAAATGGTGAGGCCCAAGGCTGAAAGAACTAAAGTCTGATTTGCAGAGCTGGTGCTTGCTCCACCAGCCGTAATGGAAACCACACCCTTCGCATATCTAGGGACAGGTTAATCCTGGGGCGAAATGGGGTGGACAGGAAGGTTCACATGTTCTGATGCTTAACTTTGCTGATTACTGTCAAGAAGGAACATGGATCAATGAATCAAGCTTCTCCTCTATCTCATCAACCAAATAAATCTTCCCCTCCTATGGGATTAGAAGGAAGGTCAGAACTCTCAACAGTGATTCTGTCAGGGCAGAAGTGACCCTCTTTGGGTCACAGGAAGCAGAGCAAGGGAAGGAGAGAGAGTGGACACTGGACCCTGGACACAAGTATGCTTAGCTTCGAACTCTTCTATGACTTGTTGGGTGACGTTAGAAAAATTATTTTAACCTCTCTAAGCCTCAGTTTTTTCTAAAGTAAAATGAGAAAAATAATAATGCTTTTTTTTCAGTGTGGTTGTTTTTTCATAGTGTGGCTTAAAGAAGCAATGAGTTGAAGTCTTAGCACAATGCATGGGCCATCCTTTGGAGAGAGGGTGGAATTTAAAAATTTTTAGACCAGTCATTATGTTTAATCTGTTTTCGTTTCTGAAATTTCCCAGTATTTTGAATGTATTTCCTAGTCTTTTCTTTTAAATAACGTTACTGAGATCAAACAAAGAACACCATGTGTTACTATGCATAATTTGATGAGTTTAGACATACTTGTGTATAGAAGGTTAGGGTTTAAAGAGAACCATCTTTTCTTTTCTCTGCATCTGTGCTTAAATTTCTTGCTTTACACTCATGCTTCTCCACTTCAGTGCTGGCACGCAGAAAGAACCAAATCTGTTGAAATAGTATGATGTGGGCAAAGATAAGCAACTTTCTGCTTATCTTTCAAAAACTGAGTGGCCATTTTATGGAGAGGGAATTGAGAGAGTCACAATCCTGATACATACTCAGCTATATTGGGGCCACACTCACACAGATGATTGAGGACATTGGTCTTGAGGAAACATATGATGTTTGATGGTGTTAATCTCTCGTCTGAGACCAGTCCGACCATGAAGGTGAAGCTAAAGCTAAAAGCTATTAATAAAGCTTGTTTCCTTGGTGGGATGCTGCCCATGGGGCCAGCTTGCAAAGTGCTCTGGGGAATTGGGCCACAGAGAAAGACTGGAATTCGTTAAATTATATTGAAGGAGTGATAATGAGAACTTAAATGAGTTGAGAGTAAGAGAACAATTATTAGGGTAGTTGAATATCAACATTTTAATACATTTTTTAAATTGTAAATGTTGGATTGGTTTTATCCAAAAGATAATTCTTGGGTTCAGTTAGAGACTTCCTTGGATTTAATTTTTTGTTTCCTAGTTCATAATTCCTGCAGCTATGTTATGTCTTTCTTTTTCCTGTTTATTTTTCCAAATAATTAAGGTGAATACTCAGTCCAGTTATTTTTATTTTCTCTTACTAATAAGGGAAAGCTTTAAGACTAAGAATTTGGGACCACGAATAGAGAGGACACCTTTACGGCCACAGCAATCACTGCCCGGGTGCCGCTGCGGAAGCCGCTGCCCCGCGAACAGGGACACACCACCGCAGCCCCAAGATCCACAGCGACCGCGTGGCTCCTCCCCTCCCCTCCAGCCTTCACAGCCGCTGCGAACAGCTGCGACCCACGGCCATAGCAACCGATGCTGCCTGTGCTGCCGAGGTCGCCCCGCTCATAGTGACACAAAGCCCCCGCCCCCTTAGCCTTCACTGCGGCTGGGAGCAGCTGGGAACTGTGGCCATCGCTCCGAAGCTGCCGCCCAGTGAATAGAGAGGACATTTTCGCAGAGATAGCAACCTCCGCCTGGGTGCTGCTGCAGTTGGAAGCTGCCGCCCCGTGAATAGGGACACACCGCCGCGGCCCCCGAGATCCACAGTGACCATGTGGCCCCTCCCCTCTAGCCTTCAC
>CAUYON010073158.1:0-11855 GCA_963573935.1 Arctocebus calabarensis | reverse complement strand
GGGTGGGGAAAGGAAGAGCAGAGAGAGGGAAGGAGTGAGGGGGGTGGGGTCTTGGGGTCTTGGTGTGTGCCACACCTTTTGGGGGCAAAACATGATTGTAAGAGGGACTTTTCCCAACAAATGCAACCAGTGTAACATGGTTTCTTGTACCCTCAATTAATCCCCAACAATAATAAAAAAAAAAGAATAGAAATCAGAAAGCCAGGTGCAGTGGCTCACACCTGTAATCCTAGCACTCTGGGAGGATAAGGCACGTGGATTGCCTGAACTCAGGATTTTGAGACCAGCCTGAGCAACAGTGAGACCCTGTCTCTATAAATAGCCAGGCATTGTGGTGGGTGCCTATGGTCCCAGCTACTTGGAAGGCTGAGGCAAAAGGATCGCTTAAGCCCAGGAGTTTGAGGTTGCTGTGAGCTGTGATGCCACAGCACCCTAAGGAGGGCGACAGAGTGAGACTTTGTCTCAGGAAAAAAAAAAAAAAAAAAGGAATAGAAATATGTCTGAATGCAAACCTGTAGGGCTCACTGGAAGGCTTGAGAATGGACACATTTAGATAAGAGATGAAACTTCCTGATCTGAAGCTCTGGCCTTGTTATTATCAGCCAATTCCAGGTTCACTGTCTCTGCCTTGGAAGATGCCCCTCTCCTGTAATGTTTAAGTGAAGGGCAACAGAATTCAGCCATGGCCTTTTGGTAGATCTCAACTCCAATGAACAGCTTGCACACAGTTTTTCTGAAGTCTATAGTCACCGGCCCTCAAACTATAGGATGATACTGGTAGGCCCATGGCAGAAATACTGCCGCGGAGAAGGGCTATTCAGAATTGAGCCAGCAGAGTCCCAGAACGTATCATGGCCAGCAAGGAACAACGAGCTCATTTGGATTTCTCATTTCTCTACTTGGAGTGTGTGTTTACTTTTTTTTATTTACTGAGGAAACAAGAGTCGACCTTTGTTACCATGGGAATCTGAGTCCTCAGTCATCCCTTATTCAACACTCATTTTCTACTTTGGGCTGGACCTTGTTCTATGTAATGGGAACATGGAGAAGATACGGTCCCTTTCCTCAAGGAGCTCACAGCCTAGCCAGGGAGACAGATAAATAATGACGGTATGATAAGAGCTACGGTAAGGAGGGTTTGTGCAGCTCAGTCTTGGAAATCAGGGAATGCTTCCTGGAGGAGGTGATGCCTAAATTGTGCCTCAGTATGGTGGTTTGAGGACAAAACTTGTGCCGAAGGTGAGTTGAGGTCTATAACGTGACTTTGCCCACATAGGTATCTCCTCTGTAACTGAGGAAGTTCATTGATTCTCTCCTTACCAGGCATATGGTACAGGCAGCAAGATCAGTGGTAGGAAAATGTGACTAGAAAGAGACAAGGCAGTTTAACTGGGACAGGGGAAACGCAGACAGGACTGTCCCTCTTTCCCATACCTTTCCCTATTGGCAACAAAGCACTCCCCTGCCTCTCTGGGAAACTCATCTGCTGCTTGGACCTGCTTCTGAAAGAGATCACAGCCTGTGTCCAAATACTAGGAGAAAGAACTCCCAGTTCTCATGCTGGCTCTGTGTCCGCGGGCGGTGTTACCATGAGCGAGTCCCTTCCTCAGTTTCCCACTTGTATGAGGAAGAGTTGGGCTGGGTATTCTCCAAGGGTTCTTCCAGTTCTGATGTTCTCTGATCCTGTGCTTGCCCGAGGTTAGACAGGTACAGGACAAAAGCAAGAACCCAGTCTAGGAGTAGAGTCACCTCTCATGTCTTTGCAGATGCTGGCACCACCACAGGACACTACTGGTCCTGGAACCACCCTGCTCTCCAGGTCGGAGGCTGCCATTCTCCTCCCCACTATGGGAAGGAAACAGCAGGCTTGCAAGGTTTAGAAAATAAAGCTACGTGAAAGGCACACCATTAGTGACAAAAATACTATGTTATTTTCTTTGATTTACAAGAAAGAAGAAACGTTGACATTTTTAAAAATAAAGCTGTTGCTTCTCTACCACAATGCACGGGCCAGTCAGCATGCCCATGAACCAGACATCAAATTCTTTCTTTCTTTCCCATGGTAGATCTCTGCAGGAACAGAGAGTCTAGTATCAATAATAGCATTAGAGGGGAACTACCCTTCGACATAGCTAAGCTACAATTCCAACCTGCCATTCATGGAAACAGCGATTCCAAATCCCATACCCATTACTGTCTACTTCTTTTCTTTTAAAGGACCCTTTGATTTCTTTCTTTCTTTTCATCTCCTTTGGCTTTTCAAGCCTACCCTGAACACTTTGGTGATACTCCGGAGTTTGTTAGATGTTTACCTCTTGTTAAGCCTCACTCGGAAAAGGATCGCTGGTAATGGGACCAAAATAAATCCTCTCGCATTCAACTCTTCTCCCTCACAAAGCTGCTGTGAGTAGCTGACACCACTGTTGCCACCATTTAAGGGAAAGCAGCTATCTACTAACTTTGGGCACCCAACGAAGAGCCGTCCCCAATGAGGCACACCTGGCAAACTGCAAATGCTGCTCAGAATGGGGCAGAGTCCAAATGGTTAGACCACACTTGGGAAGAACCTTTTTACAGCCACATACTCCTGATTGAATTCATTCCCTAGAAAACCACAGTTAGCATGGGAAGCCTCTCCTCTCTCAACTGAGGTCCCCTAAACCCAGCAAATGTGTGCATGCCTTTGCTCACACAGTTCTCTCTGCTTGGAATAGCTTTTCCACCTGCCCCAGATCAAATATCACCTCCTCTGAGCAGCCCTTCCTGACCCCTCTCCCCACCCAGGCAGAAGTAATCCTTCCTTCCTTTGGATTCTCAAGGCACACTTTGAACTTGCCGCTACCACAGCGCTTATTACATTACACAAGAACCAGGTAATGGCTCGCCCGTCACCCCTGAGAGACTATGAGCTTCTTGAGGACAGGGGCGGGCTTCAGCTGATATTGGAACACTTAGCCCTGGGCTCAGTCCATAAACATTTTCAGAGATTAAACTGACTGGAGGCCGGGGTGGGTGAGGGCTATAAATGCAGCCTTCAGCAGTGAAGTCAGAAAGTGGTCCTTTCCAGCTCGAAAACTGTGTGACTGTAAAAATAAAATGTAGCCTCATGGACACACTTGTTTGGGAGCCTTGGGAAAATACGTATTGTGGCCTAGAGAGACTGGTATAAAAAATCACCATCCCCTTAACTAAATGCACCATCAGGGTTGCAATCAAGTGCAGTCACTAGTTAGTTAAGGTGACCAACTTGATGCATTTGGGCCAGGAAGACAGCTGGCTGAGTGACTGCCAGCCCTAAACTGTAGGCGACATACTTACGGGGCATGGCATGGTGTCTGTGGGGGAAGGGGGGCTACAAGGCCACTTGGGTACATTTATTTTGAATGGGGTGATCCACTTGTATAAAAGCAAATTGGAACCCTTGGCAGAGTCATTCTGCGGTATCAAAGGTCTATAGTCACTGCGGCCTGCTGGGGGGAGTGCCACTAGTTACAGTTGCTTGGCTGTAAATAAAATATCCCCTGGAACGAAGCATTTTAATTTGAAGTGATTCTATCAGGGGCAGCTGACAAACCTTTCAAGGAAACTGGCAGTGTTAAGAGGAACTTCTATACCAATAGGAAAAGGGCTTTGAAAAGAGCTAATGAAGTTTCAGCACGCAGCCCTGAACATGAGCTAGGCCCATTTGGATACTGGTCGCTGTGTTTCAAAAACAAAGCAAATTAACCAGGGTGGGGGACTTAGGAGGCCACACTCCCCATCTTCCTTCTTGAAGTTTCCTGTGAAAAACCAAGAGCCAACAGCGTCTTCCCAGCCAGTCTCCCACCACAATCTGTGGGGATGGACGGGGCCTTCTCTCAGAACTGAACACGGTCCAGTTTGGGCACGTTTATTTGTAACACCCTCCTCCGATTCCAGTCCCTGGAACAGGACCACGAGCCGGGTAGGTGCTCCATAAATGTCAGCTGACTTGAATTTCTCGAGGAAGGTGTTTTCTTCTCTTAGAAGCGAAACAAGCCAATCAAGAAAAAGATCCGGGCGGCGCCTGTGGCTCAGTGAGTAGGGCGCCGACCCCATATGCCGGAAGTGGCAGGTTCAAACCCAGCCCCGGCCAAAAACTGCAAAAAAAAAAAAAGAAAAGAAAAGGATCCAAGGAAACCCTGCAAGCCACTTTGCCAGGCCGGTATCACACCACCAGGAAATGGGGTAAAGAGTGAGCAAGTAAAACCAAAGCCACAACAATCTATTTTTAAAACTACAACAATATCGTGGGCTGTACAGTAGTGCCGCTAGCTTTGTTTTTAATCTACGGACATCTGTTCGGGGTTTCTTTGGCTCTAGTACTTTATCTCTGTGATGCAATGGGCCAAGGCTATGGGAACTGGGAGGAATAATGTAGAGCTATATATGTGTAGTTCTCCAAGCAGGCATAATATCATCTGCAGAAGAAAAAAAGGGCTCTCAATTTACCGTGATTTAACAAGCACCCTGGAAAATACCCCTGTGCCCAAATTCTCCCCATCACCACCACCACCCCAACCTGCACTGGATACCCAAAATTACACCATTAGTGCATCAAGCCCTTGGCGTAAGTATTCACCCCGGTGCTTGGAGGCTTAATATTCTTGAAATTGTATTCAATGAAGGCAAAGAGTGAATATTAATAATAAGCCGCTGACACTAGACTGGGTGATCTTTGGCAGCGTGGCAACCAGCTCTAACCAGACTGTAGAAGGAATGGTGCAGAGACCAGAGGGCGAGTTCCAGGACACAGATTCTAATCCAAAAGGAAAAAGGAGGCAAAGCATGAGTCCTTGTACCGCAAGCTAGATGGAGATTTCACAAGCCAAGAATTTGTTTTGGAAATGCTCTTCACGGTTTTTTAATCCACAGTCTAGTCACCCACAGCTCAGCCCAACCTCAGGGTACACAAAGAAAGATCTGGGTAAAGGACAGCTGCCATTCTCCATCCACCCCGACTCCAGAGAATGCGTAGGTGTAGTGTGTCTCCCAAGCGTGGGGGCGGGGGGGCTTGTGTTTCCTGTGGCAACAGCTGCTTCTATCCCCCACTTTTCAATGAGGTCATCGAGTCTTCAGCTGCACAATCCAAAACAGTAAAGAGCAGGCCTCTCCAGTTAAGACTGTCATTAAAACTAAACTCCGTCAGCACACTCCCAGGACCGCACCTGGGAAGGCGGATGCACGTCGCTGCCCATTCTCAGGGCTGCCCCTGGCTCTCAGGGACCTGAGTGCAAAGCCCGCAATGGGGGCATCGCAAATTCAACGTGCACCCTGACCAGACGCAGGAGAAAAGAGGGGCAAGCCCCCAGAGCTGCGTTCCTCCGGAGGCCCCTTCTTGCCCAGGGACCTCCCCTTCTTCCTGTGCACCTGGAAAAGGAAGGACAAGAAACCTCAGTCCTGTGGAATACCACCGTGGAAAACTATCATTTTCCACGCCGTCGCTTCCAGGAGTTTTCCAAGAGCCAGACTTTGTGCCAGGCGTTAATCAGCACGAAGGAAACATCCCTACAAAGCTGGCTGGCCTCCTGCGACATGTCTCCAGAGTAATTCCTGAGTCTGTACTCTAGTGGAAGTGTCCCCTACCCCAACCCCAAGCAGCAGAGTCTCAATGATGAGGGCTACCATCCAGGAGGCACCTTTCCTGTGCCAGGAACTGGGCTGAGTGTTTGAATGGGCTCCTTTAGTCTCACTAACACCCCCATTTTACAGATGTAGAAAATGAGATTCTGCCAGCACGGTGGCTCACACCTGTAATCCTAGCGCTCTGGGAGGCTGAGGTGAGTGGATTACCTAAGCTCACGAGTTTGAGACCAACCTGAACGAGGGTGAGTCCCTGTCTCTACTAAAAACAGAAAAAAAAAAAAAAACCACCAAAAAACTAGCTGGGTGTTGTGGCGGGTGCCTGTAGTCCCAGCTACTCAGGAGGCGGAGGCAAGAGGTTTCCTTGAACCCAAGAGTTTGAGGTTGTTGTGAGCTATGACACCATGGCACTCTACCCAAGGTGACAGAGTGAGCTTCTGTCTCAATAAAAAAAAGAAAGAAAAAGAAACTGACGTTTTTGTGGGGGCTGTGTGATCTGTCCAGGTCAGACGGTTAGGATATTCTGGGATCCTAACCCAAAAGCCGGCATCCAAACCCTAGCCTGTCTTAAACCACAGCCGATGGTCTCACGCGTGAAACTGGACTCATTGTCTGCCATTCATTTTCTCGCATTTCCCTTGCTAAAGCCCAAGTGGTAGAACCCTCAAAGAACAGACACCAGATTCAGCCACTTATTCCAATGGGACTCAAACTGCCCGGCTTAAAAGGATCTTCTTACAGAGATGAGATGGCACCCTCTGTGGATTAGTGTCAGAGTCACCTACTCCGGGAGCTCGATTCCTCTCAAAACACATCCTTCCACCAAAGCCAAGTCAGCTCAATATTGTGCTTTCATTGATACAGTTTCTCCGGAGGGAATAAAGTGAAAACAGGGTCTTTACCCAGCTTTCTGCCCCAGGCTGGCAGCCTCTCCACCCTGAGGAAGAAGGCGTGTCTGGGGGACCCGCAGGAGAGAGGTCTATCCCTGTGGCATTATGTCTTAATTGAATACTTGTCCTCTCTTATCAGTATTGATGTGAAAAGGACAGGAGGAAAGAGGACAACAGGAAGGATGAAACCTGCTCTGGGCTCCTCGTGTTCGGGGACAAAGGTCCAAGCTTGCAGGGCTCTGAGAGGCAGGCACGGATGGCTTGGCTTTGCAGGAACATAGCAGCTGCGTGAGACGCTCTGGCGGGCTCGGCCTAGTACGGTTCCTTTTCTTGGGCTATGCTGGGTTTCCGTGCCGTAGGCTTCCAACCACTGCCTTTCCTCTTCACAGGGCCGTACGGTTGGAATCTGGGGAAGGGCACACTGAGCTTTACCGAAAGCCACTCCTTGCCAAGGAGTGTAATTCAGCTTACTCTAAGCAGCAGGTTGCGAGGGCAGGAGTTCTATGGCTGTCTTTATACACAAAGAGAATGCGGGCTGCGGGGGCAGTGTATCTAATTCTCGCCCACAAAACCCAGGGCTAGAAAATTGTTTTACGTTCAGATATAGGGCCAGAACTAGGGTGAGCCACTCACCTTGGGTGTAAGGTGTAAGGGGGCACCAAAACATTCCATCATTGCGATATTTTCAAAGACAATTGCATTTTAGAACAGTTTTAGATTACAGAAAAGTCACGAAGACATTACAAAATGTCCTATCCCCATACACTCCACCCCACTAGCATCTTAGATTAGTAAGGTACTGTTTTCATAATTAATAAGCTAATACAAGTGTATTAAATAAAGACTATGCTTTATTTATATTTACTTTTTTTCTGTTCTGGAATCTGACATTACATTTATTTATTTATTTAATTGTTAATTTATTTGGGGGACAGAGTCTCACTTTGTCACCCTTGGTAGAGTGCCATGGCATCAGAGCTCACAGCAACCTCAAACTCTTAGGCTCAAGCTATCTCTTTGCCTCAGCCTCCCGAGTAGCTGAGACTACAGGTACCTCCCACCATGCCTGCCTACTTTTTCTATTTTTAGTAGAGACAAGGTCTCACCCTTGCTCAGGCTGGTCTCAAACTCCTGAGGTCGGCCAATTCGCCCACTTAGGCCTCCCAACGGGGTAGGATTACAGGTGTCAGCCACCGTGCCTGGTTCCATATTACATTTAGTTGTCACATGTCCCTAATTCCCTCTTGGCTGAGACAGTTTCTCAGGCTTTCCTGTTTTGTTGATAACCTTGACAGTTCTGAGGAGTACTGGTCAGATCTTCTGTAGCATAACCCTCCATTGGAATATTTTCCTGATAAGGCTGGGGTTATGGATTATGGGCAAGAAAACCACAGAAGTAAAGCGTCATATCAAGACTACATACCATCAACATGGTTGATGATTGATGATATTGGCCTCCATCACCTGGCTGAGGTCATGTTCATCAGGCTTCTCTGCTCTAAGATTTCTCCTCTCTATATATACTGTTTACAAGAGACACGAGATTCAGCTTATACTTGAGCAGTGAGAAGTTCTGCTCCACTTCCCTTGAGAGTGGAGTATCTACACAAATTCTTTGGAATTGTCCTGCATGGGAGATTTGACTCTTATCCCCAATTTATTTAAGCATTTAATTGTATCAGTGTGGACTCTCTGGATGTTTATTTTATACTTTAGGTTATAGTCCAACGCTCCTTTATTTTCTCAAATTTTTCCAACTTTGCCCATTGGTAGCTCTTTTAGATGGCTCTGGTGACACTAATGTTTTGCTTTTGGTTTTTGTTTATTTCTTAGCACTTTCTTACCATCTGGCATCAAAGATGCTCCAAGGTTCATCTTGTGTATTTCCTGCCACAGTCCTAGAATCAGTCATCACTCTAAGAAGCCCTGGTTATTTTTATTGAAGAATGGTATTAAAAAGCAAGATATGGATGCTAGTTGAACTAACAATGTTGTGATGCAATAGTTTTAAAAAATCAAGTCAGCAGAGCAGCAGCTGTGGCTCAAAGGAGTAGGATGCCGGCCCCATATACTGGAGGTGGCAGGTTCAAACCCAGCCCTGGCCAAAAACTGCAAAAAAAACCCAAAAAACAAAAAACTCAAGTCAGCAAACTATGGCCCACAGGATATCTGCCTGTTTATGTAAATGGTATTTAACTGGAATCAGGGATGGTAATGGGTGAGGCAAAGATATGCAAGTTCAGAACTGAGCCTGTCTTTAATTCACAATTCTGACATTTTGCTCACCAGGGATTTTTCTGCATTAATTCTGAGCCTTTAAAACATATCATTATAGCTAGTTGGGAGGCTGAGGCAGGAGAATCACTTGAGCCCAGGACTTTGAGGCTGAGGGTGCTATGATGGTGCCTATGAACAGCCCCTGCACTCCAGCCTGGGCAACACAGCGAGACCCTGTGTCTACAAAAATGTAATTAAAATGTTATTTATGTTGATTAATGAGCTTGTTGTGACCCTATTTAGCATAGGCCTTGAAAGCAATCTGGCTTCAAGTCAGCGATCCAGCTAAACCATGACTGCTTGTGGAGAAAGGGTATGGATTAAGGCTGACATCTTGCTGGGCTTTGGGACTTCCAAGTGGAGCTGTGGATTAAAACCATAGAATTCCAGGCCTCAGCCTAGACCTAGAAAATCATACTTTCATTATGATTTAATAAAATTATTTTTTAAAAATCATACTTTCAAGGAGAAGGGTCAGGAGCCTGCTGTTTTAACAGGAAGGATTCCATGACAATTCTCCAGCTGTATAGGAACCAGTAACGTAAGCCATGTAACAGCAGTCTACGGATGGGGAGGAGGCTTGCTAAAAACATATTCCCAAATGATCATGCTTTCCTTCGTGCTGAATTATGACATTTGTTCTAAAATTTCAAACAATATTGAAGGAAGGGGGGCGTATGAGTGGTTTCAATTGGTAACCGGGTCTTTGAGATGGTTAGATGATGCTTATCCTGAGCATGAGTGTTTTAGAAGTTCCATTTTGGGTCCAACCCTGAGCATCTTCTCTTCCTCTCCCACCACCTTAGGAAGTGAGGGAAGAGTGGCTTCTCACTTGGATTTTCTCTTCACCAGCCCACAAATATGCACCGACTTTTCTTACTGACTCCTTTGCACCCGAAGCCTTGCCTTCCCTTTCCTGTCTCCTTTCCTCGCTCTCTTGGTCTCTTGCACATTCTCCTTGCTGCTCGCTCTGTGGCTCCTGGTCCCTCGGATCATCTTTGCTTGCATTACTTCTCTGTGCTGAGGTTGCATCACCCCGGCATGTGCTCTTGCTCCCGCATGAGCTTTCCCCTTCCCTCCTGTAAGCCCTTCTCCACCTCTAACATGCTCGCTTGCTGTCAGTTCTCACACCAGATCGTGATGCTGTTTTCTGTCTAGCTCTCTCATGCTCTCTTTCTCCTCCCCTTTTCTCTTTCTGTGGCTCCCTCTCTCACATTCTTGTGCATGGTGTGGGTGTGTCTTTTCAGAGGCAGTCATTTCCCAAAACACACAGAGTACCCCCAAAGAAGAAGAGCCAGGCCCGCTCCATGGGGCTGGGGGCAGGAAAGGTGTTTTCTTCGTCCACAAGAAGGCAAATGTCATTGGATCCAGGGTTCTCAGGAATGATCTCAGAAAATTCTTAAAACCTTGGGGGCAAGGGGTGTTATAAAGATGCATAATCTAGCATTGCCTCTTATAAATAAAGCCCAAATTGAAATAACCAAAAGGAAAACCCACTTCACAAGGTGCACCTCCTGGGAAATCCCAACAACTAAGGCTATTTAGGACTAATTGTCCAACTGGCCCTGGGAACAGGAAGCTGAGGATGAGGGAGTTTGACATTTTGACTCACTTGAAATGTGTTACCACCTAAGAAATTTCCCAAAGTAGAAAAGCCACCTCTCTGAGAAGTAGCCAGCAGAGATGAGCGGCTTCTGTTGAGTCGCTAGAGGATTTCAGAAACAAGTCACAAACATGGAGTCACTGGATAAGCCCTTGATTTCTGCAGTCTGGGAGGCTCACTTCATCACCTCCAGAAACTTCTCTCTGGGCCACTCTCTGCCAGGGAGCAGAGTTGTAGCATGTCTGCAGCACCTGGGGAGATACTGGGTGTGGTGAGCCTGCAGAATGAAGTGGGGACATCCCGATAGCGAGATGGGGAGGAAGGGGAGAGAGCCAGGTGGCCCTTTGTGTCTTCTCTCTCTGTCTCTCTAGCTCACTGTCCCTCTCTCTCTCTATCTCTCCCTTTTCCCTTTTCCCTTTTTCCCTTCTCCCCTCCATAAGTGAAAAGTTAGCAAAAGGTCCAGATTTAGGAAAGGAATGATTTAGGCAGTGCTTTAGTGTTTTATGAGACTTTTAAAAGACTCTTTGAGACAAACACCAGGGGCCAAAATAAGACTTGGACTATTCCCCAATATTTGCCTTTTAAGAGAGATTTAGCCAGTGCGCTTTGGACTCACTTACAGGAATCCATCTCACTGCTGTAACATAAAAATTCATTCCATTTCTAGAATGCAGTCTAATTTGCAATAAATACTTCCCTCCAGGAACAGAAAGGGCTAATTCAGTAGGAGCCACTAAATCTCCCACCTTGTGAATAGAAGTGAAATTCATTCTTCCCTAACTTGAGCAAATATGAGAGAAACAAAATAACCTTGAGCATGAAATTTTCAGAAATTTCTATTTATTAAAAACGCAAGGATGGATCTTCAAAATACTTCTTAAATTTAATGTTAGGGATAAAGTTAATAGTATCAATGTTAAAACTAGTCCTGCAACTTTACTGAATGTATTTGCAATCTCAAGATAATGGCCACTTATTCAAAAGTCTCTTAGGGAAGTAGGAACTGTGCATAAATAGAAATGAGTAGAAGCCCTACTTCAGGGTCGCTCCTTCCGGGTGGAACTTCTTGGCATAACTTTGCAAATAATCAGACTGTTCTTTTTTTTTTTTTTTTAATCATAGCTGTGTACATTAGTTCAATCATGGGGTACAGTGTGCGGGCTTCGCATACAATCTGAGATATTTTTATCAACCTGATTGACATAACATTCATTAGATTTTCTCATTTACTATGTGCAAACATTTTTGATCCGTATTTAGAAGTTTTCTCCTGACCCTTCAAATATGTACCACACATGTGATCTCATCCTTTGTCCTATCTCCCCCCACCCTCTCCTTCCCCTTCCCTCCCTCTCCCCTTTCCCCGTCTTCCTGTGCAATAAATGGGTTGTAGCCTTCACTTGAAAGATAAAGAATTTGTCTCATATTAGGGGTGTATACATTGGATACTTTTTCTTCCATTCTAGAGATACTTTGCTAAGGAG
>CAUYON010073157.1:0-21787 GCA_963573935.1 Arctocebus calabarensis | reverse complement strand
AAAAAAAAAAAAAAAAAAAACACAGCCCTTAGACCCAGAATCATTGAAAGGACGTCTGGCTTCTGGTCTTCCCATCCCTCACATCTGGGCTCTGAAATTGCTTCTAAAGGGGATGAGAAAGAGATTGAGATGAGAAGTCTGACCATCCCTCTAGTCTTCTACTAGAAAGCAGTTTACTCTTATTTCTCCACCATTTTTAGTACTCAAGAGGAACAGTCCATCCCAAGTAGCCCCAGGGCCATTGTTCAGTTATGTGAGAAAATAAATCCAGATTTCACTGCCAGTAAAACCTGGGTTTCTATCACATACAATGAAAAGACTCCTATTAATATAACTTCCTCTCCAGGCTGGATTTTGTGCTATCTGGACAGAGATTCTATAAAATATTGCACACTCCTCTAGGAGTAGTTAATATTGTGTTTGATTATCTCTTTTGTCTGCCAGACCACAAGCTCTTCTTTTTCTGTTTCTTTCTAGTAGAGTTGGCAAAGAATAGATGTTCAGCTAAAAATAAAACAAGTGATAGATGAGCAAAAAGTGAATATTTTTGACATATTTGAAGTTTTATAATTGTTGTTCAACAGGAATAATACCTAAAAATCTGAAGTGTCGCTAAGGAAACTGTTTTAATTTAAAATTTTACAAACAATAGTATCAATAATACTGCTCAGCACATCAACAGTGAATCTTAAATCCCACTTGGGTAGCCAGCCAGTCTCTTTATCACGTTCTAGAACTGAGTACCTGTCAGCAGGCTGGCAGCGTTTCATGTCACATGTGAGACACAGTAAGAAAATCCAAGGCAAGAATTCTGAAGGCACCAAACTTTATCCCTTGTCAATACAGTTTGTTTTGAAAACTTTTACCCATCACTGAATAATTCTTATGTTAGTCTTTCTTGATTTAATAGATCAATGAGTTAACTCAACCATGGCCCTAGACAGAAGAAATTCGATTATATAACTTGTTTATTGTTTTTTCCTCTGTACTTATTTTTGTCTGTATTTCCTTCATTCAAGATCTAGCACCAGATTGCCTGATGATATGCTTTGTGATTATATTAAATAATCACTGGGTATAAAAATATCGTATATGCAGGCCAGGCACAGTGGCTCACTCCCTGTAATCCCAGCAGTTTGGGAGGCCGAGGCAGATGGAACACTTGAGCTCAGGAGTTCAAGACCAGCCTAAGCAAGGGCGAGACCCTGTCTCTAAAAACAGCCAGGCATTGTGGCAGGCACCTGTAATCCCAGCTACCTGAGGTGGGAGGGTTGCTGGAGCCCAAGAGTCTGAGGTTCTGTAAGCTGCGATGCCATGGCACTCTACAGAGGGCAACAAAGTAAGATTCTGTCTCAAGAAAAAAAAATCCTATTTGGAAAAATAACTATTTCTTAATAAAACTGGATCTGTTGAACAGTAGAATACCAACGGGAGTCTTGTCTGTAATATAAAATTCAAAACTGTAAATTCTCCGGTTATTTAAACTACAAAACATCTTCACCTATCACATTAGGCCACAACTCTGCTGAGGCGATCACAACAAGCTCTTGGGATGCTGGCTGCATTAGTATAGGGTGTGAACAATGAATTCACATACATAAGTAACTTCAGAAGGTAATCTAAAGTAATTCCTCTTGGTTCCAATTGACTAGAAAAATCTAATTTAATGAGGATTAGCCAGTTTTAGGATGCAGTGGACTGAATGTGCTTGCCCACGAATGCGTAAGTCAAAATACTAACCTGCTATGCAATGGATGACATTAGGAGGCGGGTTCTTCAAAAAGTTATTGAGCCCTGAGGGTAGAATACCTCTGAATGACAGGAGTGCGTTTATAAAGGCAACACCAGCGTGCTCTTCTGCCCTTTCTCGACCACATGAGGATTTAAGGAGAAGACACCTACAACTGGGAGCAGCATCCTCAGAATTGTACCTGCTGCGCTCTGATCTCAGACTTCCAACCTCCAGAACTGTAAGAAATAAATTCCTGTGGTTTATAAGCCAGTCAGTCTGTGGAACTTTGTCCTAGTAATCTCCAGTGACTGAGACACAGTGTTGACTAAAACTTTTTCTAATGTTTAGCAATTATACCTTAAATTTATCTTGGATTGATATTTTAGATTCTTTTCAAAAAGTTAGATTGAAAATATACACTGTCAGGCCAGGCACAGTAATCTGTAATCTCAGTACTTTGGGATATCGAGGCAGGTGCATCGCCTGAGCTCACAAGGTAGAGACCAGCCTAAGTAAGAGTGAACCCCCATCTCTACTACAAATAGAAAAACTAGCTAGGGGCTCGGCGCCCATGGCTCAACGGGCTAAGGCGCCAGCCACATACACCTGAGCTGGCGGGTTCGAATCCAGCCCGGGCCCTCCAGACAATGACGGCTGCAACCAAAAAATGGCCGGGCATTGTGGCGAGCGCCTGTAGTCCCAGCTACTTGGGAGGCAGAGGCAAGAGACTCGCTTGAGCCCAGGAATTGGAGGTTGCTGTGAGCTGTAATGTCATGGCACTCTATCCAGGGTGACAGCTTGAGGCTCTGTCTCAAAAAAAAAGAAAAACTAGCTGGGTTGGTGGTGCCCACCTGTAATCCCAGCTACTGAGGCAAGAAGACTGTTCAAGCCCAGGAGTTTGAGATTGCTGTGAGCTATGACACCACAGCACTCTACCCAGGGAGACCAAGTAAGATTCTGTCTCAAGAAAGAAAGAAAAAAGAAAACATACAGTCTCATAAAGATTTAAGTCTCCAGTAAAGTAAAATATTCATATTCCAGCCTAGCCAGTGTTTCTGTCACCAATATTTTATTAACACTGATAGAATAGTGGAGAATTTTTGAATCTTTTCTCTCTTTTAAAGCAAATAGACTGCAGTACTTTTATAATAAGGTGGAATTCTACCAAAACCATAAAAACAGAAGCAATAAAATATTACAAACCTGGGTGACAGTAGGAAGACAGATGAAGAAATAGGACCAAACTCAACAGCTTCATTCCCTAACATGACCCTTGTGCTGTTTTCCCGCTTAGCGAACAGTCTCACCATCCAGTCTTGGGATCTAGAAATCTGGAAATCGTGTTTGAGTCTCTCTCCCTCTTACATATCTCTTCACCCCAGTCCAGAATATCGTGCAGTCCTGCTGATCTTAGATGGTAAACTTTGCCTGAATCCCTTCACATCTCTCCAGCTCTGCTGTCACCACCCCGGTTCAATATACTGCGGTTTCTCACCAGATACTTACTTTTGTAAACTTCTTTTAATAATTTAACTAAAAGAAATTGTTTTAGAGACAGAGTCTTACTCTCTCTCATAAAAGGGTCATGTTGGGGATTGAAGCTGTTGTTAGGGAATGCAGTGGTACAGTCATAGCTCACTGCAATCTAGGCTCAAGTGATGCCCATACTTCAGCCTTCTGAGTAGCTGGAACTATAGTGTGCACCACCATGCCTGGATAATTTTTGTGTTTTTCTGAGACAAAGTCACTCAGTAGCTTCAGAAAGAGTGCTAAGGCATCATGGTTCACAGCAACCTCAGACTCTTGGACTCAAGTGATCCTCTTGCCTCAGCCTCCTGAGTAGCTGGGACTACAGGTACCTGCCACAACCCCCGGCTAGTTTTTCTGTTTTTAGTAGAGATGGGTCTCACTCTTGGTTGGGCTGGTCTAGAACTCCTAAGCTCAAGAAATCCAGCAGCCTCAGCCACCCAGAGTGCTAGGATCACAGGGGTGAGTCACCACGCTCCGCCCTGGATAACTGTTTTCATTTTTTGTAGGGATGAGCTCTTGCAGTGCTGCCCAGTCTGCGCTCAAACTCCTGGCCTCAAGCAATCCAACTGCTTCAGCCTCCCAAGTGCCGGACTGCAGGCATGAGCCACTGCACCTGGCGAGACTGACACTGGTAGCTTCCTATCAGTCTCTCCACCCTCTCAGGCCTTCTCCACACTCCTCTCAATTTAGAACCAAGAGATTGGGCGGTGCCTGTGGCTCAGTGGGTAGAGCGCCGGCCCCATATGCCAAGGGTGGTGGGTTCAAACTCAGCCCCGGACAAACTGCAACAAAAAAATAGCCGGGCGTTGTGGCGGGTGCCTGTAGTCCCAGCTACTCGAGAAGCTGAGGCAAGAGAATCACCTAAACCCAGGAGTTGGAGGTTGCTGTGAGCTGTGTGAAGCCACAGCATTCTACGGAGTGTTAGTAAGTGAAACTCTGTCTCAAAAAAAAGAACCAAGAGATTTGCAATTTAAATTACAAATTTAATCATGTCTTATCTCTCCTTTCCCAGTATTCTCAGGATAAATTCTAAAACCTTTTACTGGACCTTTGAGGTTTTACGTGGGCTGGTCCTGCCTCATCTCCCACCTGGAGCTTCTTACTGCCTGACTTCTACATACCTGACCTTAATTTTGGAGCATAACATGTGCCTGTAGTGTATAGTTCTATGTTGAACCCACATCTAGCACAGAACTGAGTACATACTCATTGACATTAAGTATTTTGGTGCATGTGCAGGATGAATAAATGCATGCATGAATAAATGAATATAATATTTCAGGACAACGTCATACCAAGTTTACATATAGAACCAGAACTCCTGCTCTGCCATACAAAGCACCTACTTTGAATTGTTCTCTTCAATAAATAATCTACTAATTTGCCCCATTGCATACTATATAAAGAACTCAATCACAACTCAGAGCAATAGTTTTTTTAATTTTCATCACAAAGAAGACTCCTCTGCACTGTGATTGAAAATACACAGGCTACTTTCTGTATATAATGCATTAATTGAAATGTCATTCATTCATATTTTAATTTCTATAATGTGTCTTTATTTATTTATTTTAATATTTTGAGACAAGGTCTCGCTCTGTCATCCAAACTAGAGAGAAGTAGTGTCATCATAGCTCACTGCAACCTCAGTCTCCTAGGCTGAAGCAATCTTCCTGCTTCAGCCTCCTGACCAGCTAAGACTACAGCGTGGGCCACAACACCTGGCTAATTTTTCTACTTTTTGTACAGACAGGGTCTCGCTCTTGCTCAGGCTAGTCTTAAACTCCTGACCTCAAGCAATACTCCCTCTGTGGGCTCCCAAAGTGCTAGGATTACAGGTACGAGCCACCATCATTCATAGTTTTAATCCGTGAAAAAGATCTTCACAAAGATCCACATACACAGAAAAACTTACATTGTGTTGGAGAAAGACACATATACATTGGTAAAAATAACCAATAAAAATGTATTTGAAAGAATAAAATTTCCAAATAAGTTTGTGTTGGCTGTTTCTGAATTGGCTGCTGAAGTGATTCTGAACTGAAGGTTGTAGTTTAATCTGGTCCAACTATCCTCAGTTGTACGGAGGAGGGGAAATTAGAGGGAGGTTAAGTTTCTACTGTGAATTAGAAAATGTATTAAGGATTTAATATATGTTATGTCTCTTGTCCTTACAACACCTAAAGTAACTCACCATTATCTCTTATTTACTATTAAAAAACAGCCTGGAAGGTCACACAAATATGAAGAAACAGACACAGTATTTGTTTGTCTCTGCATCTCTTGATTTCCTGTGATTGATTGCAGAGCCCCCCTTTTTATTCTTCCCTTTATACAACCAGGATAGATTATGCTTATCTTTGAGATTATTTTCCCATATAGATTTCTAAACTACTGTACACTCTTAACTTGTTGCTATGCATTTTAATGTTATCTGGATGACTTTGTTATCTTCATTTTTGCCATTCTCTGAGAAGATTTATTAAAGATAAATCATTGACTTAAAAGTCTTTTTCTCTATACCCATGAAGTACTATTCAGCCACACAAAAAGATGGAGACTTTACATCTTTTATGTTTACCTGGATAAAGATGAAACACATTCTTCTTAGTAACGTATCTCAAGAATGGAAAAGCAAGAATCCAATGTACTCAATACTAATATGAAACCAGTATATAAATAACTACATGCCCACATGAAAGAAAAAAGCACCAGTATAGTCTAGCAAGGGGGAGGGGAAAGGAGGGAGGGTGATTGGCAGGATCTCACATAAAATGCACCATGTGAGGGTGTTCAGCAATCTCCCCCCCACCCTGTGAAAGGCTCAACTACAACTTGAACTTTACCTTAGAATAAAAACAATGGAACCTAAATATTTGTACCCACATATTAATCTGAAATTTATTCTAAAATGCATTTTTTCTCTTTTGGAATTTCGTGTAATTTATCTCAATAGGAAATGTTGAAATTTGAAGATTCTGATTTCATCAAAGTATTTCCTTAATATACCCTATCTCCAAAAACCAAATGTTAAATAAAGGCTTATTTCTGGTCCATCCATGAAGTTTCCTACATTCAAATCTACACTTCTCACAAAAAAACTGTAAATTCGAAATGAGATTATTTTAAAACTAAAAGGTTGTAATAAAAAAATATTTAGATGAAGAGTAAAACATTCAGACATCTTCCATACGGTGTAATACATTAGATTTATAGATTTTGGCTTAATGTTATTAAACCAAAGCCAATCATAGATATGACTGACTTATTTTGTTACTTTTCCTATGAACAGTCTGTAATTTTAGAAAACAGTTCTTGAATTAACCAAAATAGAGACTCCAGTTTTATATAGCTGGTAACATGATAGTCATTCCATATCTAGCTGCCTTTCCTGCTTTTATGTAAGAAAAGAAAGTCCTTATTTTTTATGAAGGTTTGTATCCAAAATCAAAGTGACTTCTATGTTCATGCAAAAATGACACATCATTGAAAACAAAAAAATCATCAACTTTTTGTGAGCATTAATCTCATGTGGATAAATAAAAGGGTGATGAAAATAACAAATTTAAGCACAGAACCATACTATATATAAATAAACTACTGTCAAATACAAATAAATTCAAACTTGATTCAGAAAAAGAAAGACTATTTCAAGGAAAAATGCTGTAATATCAGAAACCTTCAAGCATATAGAAATGAAATAGAACTCCCCCCCCCCAATAGGGTAAAGAGGGATGTTATGGGTGAATGCGTTCCTTCAAAAAGCTGTTGAAGTCCTAATTCCCAATACTTCGGGATGTGACCTTATTTGGAACTACGGTCCTTACAGATAGCTAAGGTCATCTTAATCCATTGGAGTAGGGCCCTTAACCCTTATGGCTGATGTTCTTATAAGATTTTGTGAAGGTCAAAGGGAAGAATGCCTGATAAAGATGGAGGCAGAGCCAGGAGTTTGGTGTTGAACATTAGATCTCAGGTTGCCCCAGGGCACTGTGGGCCATTTTTTAATTTTTTTAAAGAAATGTTTTCATTCATTCATTCATTTGTTCAGTCATTCATTTGTACTTAATTTCTTTTGTTTTCTTCTTTTGGATTACAAGCTATGAACTTGTTGAATCCCCATTACAATGGTCTTTTACTGCTATGATCAACTATTGTGAGTGATTTCAAGACTGTTCATATTTTATGTCCTTGATATTATTTTGGTGTATTTATTCCACTTTTTGTCATTCTAAAATACTTTTCATGTCTCTATGAATGTTTATTTTTGTCTCTCATTTCCATTTTAAGCTCACATAATGACCTTTAATCTCTTTTAGTTGCTTTATAATCATTTTGTATTATAAAGGTCTCCTCTTCCTATTTGTATACATGTAAACGCATGTGTATGTATGTATGTATAATATAAATGCTTACTATAACTATATTTGTTATATGCAAATGTAAATATATATATATATATATATAGTTTGTAATTTCTTTGAAAGTAAGGACAATTACTTGTCAGACAAACTGTGTCTTTTGAGTGATTACTTTTGTGATATGTTTCACATTTATTGAGCATTTGCTTTATTTACAGGTATACTGCTAAACCTTTTATGCTAATTATTTTATTTAATATAAAGGCTTCATTTGCTTTGTATGTGCTATTTTACTTTTTGGTTTTGTTGTTGTCGTTTGTTTTGTTATGTTTGTTTTTTATTTTGGGGGGATTAGAGATGGGATCATGATATGTTTGCCCATGCTGGACATAAATTCCTGGGCTCAAGTGATCGTCCCACCTCGCTTCCTGAGTAGCTGGGATAACAAACATATGCCATTGCACCTGGCTACATACTTCTTTTTGTTCTCTTTATTTCTGATTATTACACAGCTTTGAAAGAATCGGATGAGTTAGTTACTAGAGATTTTAACGCAATATGGCCAGAATGGAACAGTGGAGTAAACTGAAGTCTCAATAGACTATATTGGGTTTGGTGTCTCCAATACCTCCTTCTACAAAGTATAATCTTCTCATGCTGTTGAATCGTTTCCCCCAATATTCTTATGGCTGGTGTTGCATACAGATCCCCTGTAACCCAGCCCTTACTATTTCTTCTTCCCCTTCCATTCTACTCCAATTCCAGCAAAGGCAAATTTACCACTCACCCTTCTTTCCTCAACCAAGCTTAATCTCAGATTGTTGGTTGCAAACTCAAATGCTTACAAGAACCAGACCAGTTATGTAGATTATAAGTAGTTACGTATATTATAAGTATACCATAAGTGTATGGTAAGCCAATCTACATTTTACATTTTTACATTTAAAAAACATTCTTTTAGTTAAACATTATATTTAAGATTTTTCCCCAAACTTCTTATGCAAATTTCACCCAAAACAAGTTACAAACAAAAAGACTAACCACACACACACACACACACACAAACCTAAAAGAAAAAAAAAAAACAGAATTATGAAGAATGGAGACAATCCATTGAAATAAGGAAGTTACCAAAATGCTAAACCATAAACTGTTAAGCACTCCTGCTAAACGCTTAAACGTCTTTAGGAAGCTACAGCAGCTGGCAGAGAATCAACAGACCCCACATCTGACTTCAAATGATATCCATTTCTTCCCTCAAAATAAGTGTCCCCATACTAAAAGTATATCCAATAATTTATCTATCTATACATGTATATTCTAATTCTTTAGTACTTACTCTTTTTTTTTTCTTTTTCTTAAGTTTTTGGCCGGGGCCCAGTTTGAACCTGCCACCTCCAGTACTTCTTTGAGCCACAGGCACCGCCCCAGTGCTTACTCTTTGAATCACTGCAGTTTACATAGTCACACTCACCTCTTCTGGAAAACATGTTCAAGTTCTTAAGGTGTGTTGATTCTACTTACCCTTACGGTGACAGATTGCCATCCTCTAATAGATGAGTTGTGCATTTGTAGGTCTCAGGATTCTTCTCATATGGCAACATACTGAAGGTAGATAGATCATGTGTTTTCCTAACAGGAGAGAAACAAATGAACATGAGCCTCCTTTTCCACTTTGGATGAAATGTTACTAATTCAGAGCATAACATTGGTTTCTAATATTATTCTGAAGATCTATGGCAGTTATCGTATTTTACATTAACTTTTAAGTGTTATGACATCTGAATTATTTGTTGACAAATTCAATTTCTTTATAAACCAAAATTTTCAAAACCTGGGATCATGTTCATTCTAGTATATCTTATAAAAAATAAGAGTCAAAAACTATAAATGCCCAGTGATATTGAGACATTCAAGTAAGTGTTAATGTGATCATTAAAAATAAAATTACTGAAGCATTTAATAAAATTGAAAATTTTCAGAAATCATCTGAAGGAAAAAATGGATACAAAAATGATACTTAAATAATCTCAACTTTATTTTTTTTATTAAATCATAGCTGTGTACATTAATGCAATCATGGGGTACAATGTGCTGGTTTCACATACAATCTGAAATAGTTTCATCAAACTGGTTAACATAGCTTTCATGGCACTTTCTTAGTTGCTGTGTTCAGATATTTATATTCTGCATTTAGTAAATTTCACCTGTACCCTTCTAAGATGCACTGCAACGCCTGGATATTTTTTAGGTGAGATCACACTGATTACCCTCCCTGCACCCATCCTCCCCTTCCTTATCCCTTTCCCCATATTTTTGTACTATAATTGGATTATAACCTTCATATGAAAGCTATAGATTAGTTTCATAGTAGGGCTGAATACATTAGATACTTTTTCTTCCATTCTTGAGCTACTTTGCTAAGAAGAATATGTTCCAGCTCCATCTATGTAAACACAAAAGAGGTAAAGTCTCTGTCTTTCTTTAAGGCTGCATAGTATTCCATGATCAAACCTATTCTTTACCTCTGTGGCTGCACTGGCCATCTGCATGACCTGGTGCCATTTGTCATACTGCTTCTTTGTCACCCAATCTTCATGAGTTCTTTGATGAAAAAAAAAAAAAAAAAAAAAGCAAAACCCACCACAAAACCCATTGCCTTCCCTGCAGGCCGGGCTGCTGCGTCTGTAGCTGTGCGTGTGGTGAGCTGTCTACAACCAGGGCGGGATTTCCTTGGCTCTGACCACTGTTAAAGTGCTTCTTTAGTCCTTAATATTATTGTTGGGGTTTCTAAGTGGAAGTAGCAGCATGTTTGATGCACATGGCCAAGAGCAGCTGGCTTGAAGACAGGGCTCAGGGTTGAAAGACTCATGACCTTGGCCACAAGCTTCATGACAGCAAGGGTCAGAATGACAGTTTTTAACACTTTGCCCAACGCCTGGAATATTGGAGAAGCTCCAAAAACTATGTTTATTGGAAGCATGAAGTGAAGTACCATGAAGCTGTGCCTAACCAGGGAAATAAACTGTATCTAGGGTCAGAGATGTTTGATGTCAAAGATATACAAAGAGAAGTTTTAAATGGCTCAGTTTTGAGACAATGGCCCCTGATTTGGGAGGGAGTAGGCCCAGATTCAAAACATGTTGACATGAGAGGGAGCCCTGTATAGACCATTGAAACTAATTTTCCTTTCATTCATAAATGAGGAAACTGAGGCATGAGATAGTCCCTTGACTTCTCTAGGAAATAACCAATTCTTGGTACACACACACATAGACACAGTTTGAAAGAAATGAGCACCCAGCATGACATGCGTTCTTTCTCATTAATCTCTGCGTGGCAATAGGATGAAGACCCCATTCCCTGAACCCAGGTGACACTGAAAATTTAGTAGCGTTCCCCTCTTCTTCTCTCGCGGAGGTCAGCCTCTCTTCAACTGTACACCCTCACCGCCCTGACATAGGACAGGACTCAAGTTCCCCATCAGCCCACTCACTTTCCAGTGGCTCCTGATGAACCAGGTAGTAACGTGCAGAGAAGCCATCTTTGGCCACAGCCATATCCGTGTGAAAGGTCAGGGAGAGAATCCCTGTCGAGGAACGGAGTTCAGAGGGCGTTTTGGTCCCACAGTACTTGCCAATCAAGGGGCCAACTGGACATGCAGGACAAAGAGAGGTTAGTGGAAACGAAAATGTCAAACTTGGTTTCCAATCCCTCCTCCCATCCCCACACTGCACATCCTTCAATGGAGTTTGACACAAAAACCAACGACCCAAGGGCAAGTTTTATGGACACAGTCTCATATTTTTCTTGTACATTTAAAAGCACTTTTACTTTTTTTTTTTTTGAGACAGAGCCTCAAACTGTCACCCTGGGTAGAGTGCCGTGGCATCACAGCTCACAGCAACCTCCAATTCCTGGGCTCAAGCAAGTTTCTTGCCTCTGCCTCCCAAGTAGCTGGGACTACAGGCACCCACCACAACGCCCGGCCATTTTTTGGTTGTAACCATCATTGTTGTTTAGCGGGCCTGGGCTGGATTTGAACCCCCCAGCTCAGGTGTACGTGGCTGCGCCTTAGCCCGTTGAGCCACTGGTACCAAGCCAGCACTTTTACTTTTTAATGAAAAAAATACAAGCCACTTTCACTGGCTGCATCCTGTTCTCACAGTCCTGGGAGATGGGCTGGAAAAGTATCCTTATGTCTAGTCTACAGCTTGGAAAGGTCATGTGACTTCTGTGTTCAAACAGCTTAAGTTTTCTGACTAAATCTTTTGCTTTTCCCAGGAAATGAAATTGGTTTTCTTGCTCAGTCACCAAGTCTCCCTTACATTGGAAAATACTTAGAATGACTACAAACGTAAAAGATTTCTTTCCTCTCGGACACCAATGGTGACCAAGATCTCTGTTGGTTTTTATATGGGAGCACAGGTTCTGCCTGGCCTTGTAGCCCTGTCCCTTTACAACATCTATAACTATACTAATAATACTACAATTATAGTCATATTAATGATGACAGTAGTGGCTAACTGAGGTAGATAAGACAAAGAGAGGTTAAGAAACTTGTCCAAGGTTGCACAGCAGGTAAGTAGCAGAGCCAAGATTCAAGCCCAGTTAGTGGGGACCTGGATTCTTTCCATTGGTCCTCCGGGTTGGCCACTGAGTCACTTTCTGTCCTGACAACTGGATACCTCCTCTGAGTTTTCTCATTCTCTCCCGAGGAACTACTTAGTATCCTATCCTTTTCCAAAGAAATATCTCAAAGAAGGTAGACTGCCCTTCTGTAATTTCTCTCAAACTATCCGTGGCAAAGGAAAAGAAGAGGAAGGTGAAGGGAAAGGAGAGAAAGTTGCTGTGGGTCATGCAAGAACCCTAAGGCGCTTTGACGTCTCTGTCCTCCCTTTTTATCGTTGCTAAGGCAAGTAGCAGGGAGCTGAGGCAGGCCTCCCAGCATGGCGTCACTCACCGTGGGGAATGCCATCCCAGATGTCCAGCCAGTCGTACTTGCAGTCCCCCTCGCCCACCTGCAGAGGGTCATGCTCCAGGTCGAAAGTCAGGAACTGCAGGACGATCTCCATCTTGGGTTTGGCCAGGATGGTGAAGGTGCAGTCCAGGTTGTGTGGGTACTTCTCGGGAAACCCGGGGGATTCGATGGTCCCGTTGGGGCTTGTGAAGTTTTTAGAGCAATCTTCAGAGCCTGTGTGTAAAAGAGGATTGTAATGTCAGGAAGAAGATGCCTTTCTTTACTGCCTCTGTCGCATGGGTTATTTAAATGTTTGGGCCCCAGTCCCCCTGCCCACAAGGTTTTTGTTTCCATTGGAGTGGCTCTTGAAGCAACATGTTCTTCACATGCACATTTCAAGCCCTCAAGCCAGTCCCTCCTTAGGACAGAAATTAGGGGTCACAGCTGGCCTCCTCTGCGTATCAGAGAGAGAGGAGCCATTGAGCAATTGGGGGGTCAGGGTAGAGAGAAGTGTGTGTGTGAGTGTATGAGTGAGGGGCGGGGGACAGAGAGAGGGAGGGAGAGATTCTCTTGAAAAGAGGAACAGAGTCTTCTTTCTCAATTACTCAGCTGCTCGCTCCAGAAATGTAAGTTATTTCAATCCTTAAGGAAGGCTTGCTGATTGCCAGAAGGGAAAACAATGTTACCCCTTATTTACTGCTGACCTCAACACTAGCCCCTATTGTACCACAGCCAGCTAAGGGCTGCCTTCTCCCTCCAAGATCCAAGGTGCCTCGGGGGAGGGGCAAAGGGGAGCTCGGGTCTCATTCATGTCATGACTATATTAAAACGAGCTGCTCTGTAGTGGTCGGACAATTAACAATCGATGTTTTTAGCTGGTGGATCACAGCAGGGCGTTGGGGATGTTAAAGGCCGCTCCGGCAGCAAGTTTGGAAAAATGCAGCAGTGCACTGACATTTGGAAGGCTTCTGGTTCCTTTGTGGTGGGGATGGCCTTGTTTCTCTCCTGAGCCCTTGCGTCTGTTTTCTTGGGACGCATGGAGGCATCCTGATTAAATGTGGCACAGACTCCATTCTGGTGCAAGCTCGGACAGCAGTGGGAGCCCCTAAGAGGATTAGAGCCATCCTAGCTTCTAATACCTCTAGGTGGAGTCATAGCGACCCAGCCATCATGTGCCAGGGGAGCACAACCACGCATCCAGCCCACGGACCCACATGTGTACACAGTGGCTGCAGAAGCTGGACACTCAGAATAGACTTCATTCACGATGTTCAGATTTTAAAATAAGAAAAGGAAGCAGGATTTATGAGGAGGATAATAGAAAATCTAAGCACAAAGGGGGAAAAAAAAACAGCCACAGAAATACTTGATAAATCAGGTATTTATGGGCAGGAAGTGTCCTCTAGAGATCCCGCTGAAATGTAACTAGGTGAAGTCAATACGCAGATCTTAGCCTGCAGCGATGTCTTTATCCTGTAGCAGGCCCCATACCAGCCTCTTTATTGATGGTCGCTTTCTGGAAAGCAGCGAGTGTCTGACTTGGAAAAGGTGCCATGCAAATAAGGGGACATGGGGGTTTACAATTTTCTTTAGCACGAGACAGGAAACTCCAGTGTCCCCTATTTAAATATTTACGACCTCCTCGCTTCTGCCTCACATTGAATCTGGGCAGGGTGGGGACCTGGGACATACAAGGGCACACGCCAACCTTTCCATGGGTTCTTGGGAGGCTCTGAGCTGCACTCAGAGGCTGTACAGCCCACCCTTCAGAGGCATGGCATTGGCAGGGCTGGCCCAGAGCGAGGGTTCAGCTGGAGCTGCCTCACCAGCTTTGTTTACCATCAGGCTGCAAACTCCTGAGGGCCTCCTCAATGGCCCGGCATGATGCAATTCAGCAAAGCCAAGCCAGCTGGCAGGTCTTCAGGGGGCCAAGAGGAATTCTGAAAAGGTTAGAGTTTGTGGCTGCTGTGCAGCTTTCTTCATGCAGGCCACTTAGCTGGGCCTCATAGGGCTGGGAGGAAATTAACTCTATTCACAACATGCTTGAGAGCTACAAAGGGCACCCTGACATTCCCTCTCAAAGCCTGCTCAATTGTCATTCGCTGAGAAGGCCAGGAGAATCCCTGCCCCCCAGCAGTGGGGAATTAATGGCTGAATTTTTCTTTGGTCCCTCTCATAAGTGGGGCACAAGTGCTTCCAAGATGAACATCTAACAAGTCTGAGAGAAGCTTGGAGAATATGCGATTCTACAGTGTTCACAGTTTCCAGGGTGCTCAGTGTTCAACTGGAAAGAATTTTTCAACCTTAGTTTTCTTAAGGCAAAAAATAAAAAAGTATGCATTTCTGACACATGGCTATAGATGGGTATATCCTCTGGCTTATTTTGAATGAGGTGGGAAACCTTTCATCCATTTTGATTATTATTTTAACACAGAAAAATCAAACCTGTCTATTAAAGCCACGTATTCATCTCTAATGGCACTACCTCACTTTTGCAGAGCGGTCAAAGCTTCAGAAAGGCCAACAGAATATCCAGCGCTGAGAAGAGATCTCAGACAAGGAGACAAAAGTTGACTCTTGCAAATATCGACCTCATCCAAGATCCTTTTCTGTGATGGTGAAAAGGGCTGAGGTTTAAAAACATAACTCAGGCAACAAATACTCAAGTCTACTCAATGCTAAGGTTGTCCACAGGAGCTGGGGATTTTGGTTACAGTGAATGATTTCATACCAATGGACTCTGCTATGAAAAATGTTTTTCCACTGTACATTTTATAATAGTTCTGCAAGTGGAAGGAGAATCTACACATATGAAGATATTTAAAACACGGTGGATTTCCAAAGCTGAGCTTGCCTTGACCACAGAAGGTGAAATTCAGTTCCCTAATTCAGGGAGGAAAGGTGGTGGGTGTTTCAAGTGTTCTCTACCTGTGAATAACCCCAGAAATTTCAGTTTCAGAAATGTCACTGGGCAAACAGGAAAGAAACCCTGACCTTGAATCTTGGTCAAAGGAGCATTGGAGGGGAAAAATAACAATAATAACTATGTACATTTTCTACCGATTATTTTTCTGATTTTTTTTAAGTTTAAGAATTATTTTTTCTGTTCTGCTCAGGATTTAGTGATTATTGGGATCTTTTAGGTTTATGACTTGTTTCAGCCTATCGTTGTACATGTGGGCAGTCTGATTTCGCTCAGGGCAGATGAGAACCTTCCACTCCAGCCACACGCACCTGGTGATGCCCGTGTGGGGTTCTGCAGCCCCACAAGGACAACACGCTGCCTGAGGCTTCCAGAGCCCTCTGGATGGCTATTTGCATATCTGTGTTTACAGTTTCCCCCTTCTTCCCCTTTATGAATCCAACTAGCAAACATAGTTGTGTTTGTTTGGATTTCTTCACCATGTCCACCCTTTTCTTTTATGTTCTGTGAATGACGTAAACTTTGTGTATTTATTTCTCTCAGGACACCAACAATGGAAGGAGGGGGATAAGACAGGACACCTGGAAGAGTGGTCGTCTTTTTAAAATTCTCCATTTTGAATTTTGCAGCCCCACGCATTTCTGTGTTTTATACAGGGTTGACTGTTGTGCTGAGAGTTGCTCTTCCAAATAGGCGAGATGGCAGGTGTGAGTGGCCCTGAGAAGGCTATGAGGGTGGTTGTTGGCAGGGGTGTCTCTCACAGTGGCAGTTACTTCCAGAGGCAACCCTGCTCCTTAAAGCCGGACGCCCCGTTTCTCCAAGCCACCTAGCTTCATCCATGAGCACCATTGTTTCTAGACAGTCCCCGGACTTGCACCTGCATTCAAAATCGTATTTCACATGTCCTCAAGACAGCAACGCTGAATTATGATACCCTTTTGTATGTTTTATCTTTTAATGCCCTGCTATCCTTTTAAATTTGCATAATGGATAGCATGAACATTCACCTCTTCTGTGGCCTTCTGGAGAACATGGCATCAAGCTTTGTGAAAAGGCAAGCTTTTCACAGTTCTGCTCTCCCTTGCTCCCACTTCCCTTGGCTGGCTCCCTGGCAGATCTTCCTTGGACCTGTTTTCCTTTCATGCTCAGGACAGTGGAATTGAGTGACAGCTTTAGCACTAGGGACCTTGCTCCCTGATAGATTCTTCAGAGCCCCTTGATTGCTTCCTCATTTTCATAACCACAGCACGTTCACTGTACTTTTCCTTGGCACTTGCCCCTTCTGCCAGGTAGTATAGTTTTCCTTTCAATTCACATTCGCATTCATCCAGCGCAATGGCCTTGCACCTGTTATGTGCTGTTACACATCCATCTCTCCAGCTAGATGACAGCAGACACCCTTTCTCTGCCTTTCTTTTTTATTCTCCCCACTACTCGGCAGTAGGGATTGTCCATCAGTGCTGGTAGCATTAGCCTGAATCTTGCACAGGGGTCTAAGGAATGTGGGTCATGCTCTTTGGGGGCCTCACCCCAGCCCAAGCCACTAGACTTATGGATTGTGAGTCCCTGTGTCTTTACTGTGGCCAGGAGCATAAAAACCTGGGGCAGTCAGACCTCAGGACTTGTACACCGTGACCCCCACTTCAGCATGACATAGTTCCCTGGGCCCACCCCTTCATTTGATTCCCTGTTCTTGTTCTCAGGCAGACAAATCCGACAAATATTTAGATAGAGTAGAAATAAAAAGTGCTTTCAGCAGCTACTGTTTCCTTTCAAGAACTGTTTAGCGAAAAAGAAAATATATATGAATAGTTCCCCTCACACTGAACTCGACAGGCGCCAGTCCTGGGCCTCTTGATGACAAGGCTGACAGCCTCCCCTTGAACCAGACTCCATCCACGAGGTGTAAAACTGAGACTGCAGCACCGGAGAGGCTGTCTGGCTGCTAAACGGAGCCTCGGAGGTAGGGAGTGGGTGGGGGCAGCGGAGAACTGGAGATAAGGAAACCCCCACCCTGGAGAGGAGGCCGGCTTCTCAGAGAGCGTGAGTGTAGATGTTGAAGCTGCACTTGTGAATGAAAGTCTGTTATTCCCAGTTATGGAAATGAGGACTGGCCCATATTCCCAGGGGCTAACGTAATCTAAGGGGTCCCTAATGGAAATCAAGCAGTCAACTGAAAACAAGTGCAGTGTTCTCTGCCTCTTTGCTCTCTTTCTGATTGCTTTTCAGGGGGTCCGTCTCATTGACATTTGGGAAGGAGGGGTTGAATGGGTAGAAGTGGTGATAGGGCCCAACAAGGGCAATTTCTAGGAGCCCTGTTTTAATTTAAGAGTTATGGTGTGGCCTCATTTGGAGGTCATGATAAAATCTTTAGAGATCTTTTCTAAACAGTGAAAAGATTATGTCCTCAGTCCCACGTGTAATTCCAAATAATGTCAACATTAAACCATGAAGTAAATGGTGGCAAGTTCAACTGAGTTTTGCTTTTTCCCACGAAGATTATTTCGATTTTTAAAAATGCACAAAAATCAGATTCTTTCCAAAAGTGTCTTTCTATCGATTTGATGGCCCCACTGTGCCCACCACCCTGCCCCTTGGCCCCTTAAGTTGGATGATAACCTGAACCGGCTCTTTTTCTCAGGGTGTCCTATGCTCAAGCTGGGTGAACCTGTAACCCTTATCACCTATCTCAACTCTCTGGGCTGCTGTTCACCCCTCTTCTCTAGGATGCCCAGCTCCCAGCCCCCACCCATGACTTCACTGACCTGTCTTGAAGATCTCATAACGCAGGGAAAAGCCTGCTCCCTGCCGGGCGTAGTCAGAGGTGAACTTGATGTAGAGCATGGAGCCCGAGGAGATGATGGTGGGTGGGGCGATGTTCCCACAGTGCTTCCCCAGGAGGTCTGCAGATTCACTGTCCCCATCTCGAATCTCAATGAAGTCATACCTGGGCGGGGGTGGGACAGACAAGAAAAGATCACTAAAAGGACAGGAGACGGGCCATTGTCTCACTTTGACTCATGTCTCTCTCCATTCATGTATGCAATTCAGGGGGTTCAGATGGATAAACAAAGGGCACTACGTCTGCTTGTAGAGATGGGCAAACAGAGATATAGAAGTTGCTACGCTTTGTTGAAGTTACGGAGCGTATGAGCGCGCAGCTGGGAGCCCTGTCTCTTGGCCAGTAAGGGCAGTAGCTTCATTCTCAAGACAGACACTTTGTTTCCTCCCCTTCAGTAGCACCATTTTTATTTTCATTCTGATCTCTCAGAATCTTAGTCTCTCTGTGTCACTGCAAATTACTTAACCTCTTTGAGCACCAATTTCTTCATCTGCAGGGTGACAATCAAAATATCTACTCCAGAAGGTCGGGAAGGAGATGGAATGAAAAACAGTATGTGGGGTGGTGGGGGTGGGCACAGTGCCAGGCACACTGGGGATGCTTCAGAGATGTTTTCCTGTCTGCTTCTCGACCTCTGTTTCGATTTTTTTTCCTGGGTTGCCCCCTCTTTAATTGTTAGTGACAAAGGCTCCCCATCACTTCCCTCCCAGAGATGACTCTGTGAAAGATCACCTCAGCCGTGTCTAGTCAACGCACGTTTTAAAAAGGAATCAGCATCATATTAGATAAGGTAATAAAAACCTTTCTCCAAAAGAAGTGGGGGGGTGGGGAGGGAGAAATCCCTAGGGACCCGGCATCTACGCACACACAACTGTTAGCTCAGCAAGACTCGGAGCCGGCTGCCCTCCCCAAGCTGAGGCCTGTGCTCCTTCTAAGCACAGTCAGCCTGGCTGGGGGTAGGGAAGACACCTCCGAAGCACCCGTGGCTCGGTTCAGGGGATGGTGCACACGGAAGGCACCAGTTTATCCTGACAGACACATTTTCCAGCCTTGGCATGAGCTCTGGCAATCCTCACGGTGCTGTCTCTGCTCCCCTTCTGGGCTCCCTGTTAGGTTAATATTCGTGTCACAGCTGCTTAGGTGGGAAACTTCCTTCCCAGCAGCTCCCTTCAAACGGCTGGCCACTGCATATGTGCCCTGATTTACTGACACCACCCATCTCCCTCTCCCGCTCTCTGTTTATTTATTTTGCATCAACCTGTTAAAGCAACATGTAAGGAATCTCTCCCTTTCAGGTAGCGAGCCCTGGGAAACCCCTCTGCCCCAGCGATGTGCTGGGCTGAGGCTTCCTGCACCCACAGGGTTTGGGGGAGCTGGCTGCCCACAGAGGGGCCTGGTGTGAGCCCCCAAGCCTGATGCCTCACTCTTGCCCTGGGAGCTGAACTGCTCAGCCACGTCCAAACTGTAGGGCTACAAAGGAAGTATACGAGAGAGTGGGCCACGATTAGTTCATTCTTGGCCCCCATAGACTGGACTCCTACACTCAAGAAAGCCACTGAAGCTGGTTGAGAGTCTGGAGAAGTTGAGAGAAAAATCTTCCCATGGGTGGTCTAGAGAGAGGGCCACAGATTGAGAAGCCTGGGGTGGGTGGGTGGGGAATCAGTTTAGGTCTGTGATTTCAGCATAGGAGATGCTGCTGACTTTGAAAACATGCTTCTTCACTTCCAAAACAAAAGTAAAAAAATGCTTAGTTCATTCTCAGGGGAAATTCCCTATACCTTCTGGAAAACCCCTCCTTGTTATTTCCACACTGAGGCAAGTGGGACTGGACAGTCATGTTCCCCTGAGCAACAGCGATGCCCTAGCAGTGTGCCCAGAGGTCACGAGGCTGCACCACCTGTGCTCATTCATCACAACACGCTGGGCTCACCTGCACAGGGAAATGCAGGGCCCTGGCCCGGGAGTCTCCTAGAAGCACACAAAGCTGGGTTTGGATCCCACCTTGGCCACTTTTTAGCTGGGTGCCTTCATCCAGGCAAATTATTGAACCTTTCTGAGCCTCAGAAGATAAAAGTAAAATAAAGGATGTTAGAAACTTTCTCTTGGAGTTACTGTGAGACTGAATCTAATCTATTGACTGATGTATCTATTCTGAATCTAATCTATTCAGAGTGATAATACTCAGGCTGTACTCAGTAGGTGCTTAATAAGTGTTAACTGCAATTTCTTGCATCCTCACTCATGTCAGAGGTGAAGGGCGTGAGAGGTAGGGCAGAAGTGACTTCCTCTAAGACAGCAAATGAGCAGAGGTACAGGACAAGTGGGAATGTAAACCAACTCAAACATTTTGGAAGGCATTCTCGCAAAATGTGACAAAAGCTAATATGCACGTAGCCTTGAATCCAGCAATCTTACTGCTAGGAATTTTTCCTAAGGAAATAATCACATCACTGTGCAAAGATATATAGACATCTTTGTGCATATGTTTTAAAAAAGCATATGAAAAGTGGGAAGGAACTGTGTTTATAAATAGCATCATCTTCAAAAGTCCAACTATAGAGGGTGGTTAAACCAATTCTGGCGTATTTATAAAATGGAATATTCTGTTGCTATAGTAAATAGTGCTGCAGGTCTAGATTTGTTGTTTTTATGGGAAAATGTTCATGATACATACTATTAACTTAAAAGTAATTTTTAAAAAATTATGTTTGAAAATACAGATCTACATTTTCTTGCATAAACCTACAGAAAAAAGTCTGAAAAATTATATACTAAAATATTAATAGTGGCAAGATAATTGGGTGGTGGGATAATTGGTAATTTTTACTTTCTTCTTTGTTCTCTTCTATTGTCTGAATTGTTTACGAGGAGCTGGTATTTCTTTAATAAGCCAAAAATACATATAAAATAAGGCTGCTTGCTTTAGGAATTCTTTTTCCAAAGTAGAAGAACTGAGAAGAATAATCCAGCTCTTATGATTTAGCAGATGAAGAAATAAGTTCACATCATCACCCAGCTCAGGGAACTGGAGTGAGGGCTAAATAAGACGCAGCATGTCAGAATGCCTGGAACAGTGCCAGAGTCAGGGCCTATACTCAATAAATAATTAAAACAATTTTTTTTTAAAAGACCACCAGATAGTTCTAGTCTTCCTGTTGCCAATTTTTCTGAGATGGACCAAGAGAGGCCCTGACATCCCACTGGCTTGTTCATCAGAAGTGGGAGGGTTTTATAGGAATACAGGGAAAGGGGAAAGGGAGGGGAGGGGAGGGGGGAGTATGGGTGGAGGGTGGGCAATTGGTGGGATCACACCTACGGTGCATCTTAGCAGGGTACTGGGGAAACTTATTAAATGTAGAGTATCAATGTCTTTATATAGTGATCAAGAAAATGCCATGAAGGCTATCTGTAACAGTACGATCAAAACATTCCTGAATGT
>CAUYON010073156.1:0-34636 GCA_963573935.1 Arctocebus calabarensis | reverse complement strand
ACGTCTACCTCTCTGTTTTTGTGCCAATACCATGCTGTTTTGATCACTATCGATTTATAGTACAGTCTCAGGTCTGGTAGCGTGATTCCTCCTGCTTTGTTTTTATTTCTGAGTAATGTCTTGGCTATTCGAGGTTTTTTCTGGTTCCATATAAAGTTTTGTTTTGTTTTTTTGAGACAGAGTCTCACTATGTCGCCCTTGGTTCAGTGCTGTGGCATCACAGCTCACATCAACCTCTAGCTCCTGGGCTTAAGTGATTCTCTTGCCTCAGCCTCCCAAGTAGCTGGGACCACAGGTGCCCACCACAACGCCCAGCTCCAGTGTATGTGGCCGGCACCCTAACCACTGAGCACAGGTGCTGGCCAAGCCCAGAGGTAAGACCTTTATGGATGAGTAATCGTTCCCCTTTAAGGATAAGTACTCTTTTGCAGAAAAGGATTAACAGGTACTGGGGTTTCTTGGGGAGGAAAGCCGAGTCCCCAATAAAGGACAGCTTGAAGTACAAGGAGATGTAGAACTAAGAACCGACAACTCCTGGGCCTTGATCAAGAGCTGTGTTGTAAAGGCCTGCCTATGTGGCTCACACTTGTAATCCTAGCACTCTCGGAGTTCTCTGAGGTTGCTGAATTGCCTGAGGTCAGGAGTTGGAGACCAGCCTGAGCAAGAAAAATAGCCAGGTGTTGTGGTGGGCGCCTGTGGTCCCAGCTACCAGAGAGGTTGAGGCGAGAGAATCCTTTGAACAATGGTTCTCCAGCTTCCTAATATCGGGAACCTTTAATACAGTCCAAAGGGGTCGCAACCTACAAGTTGAAAACAGCTGGCTTTGAGCCTAAGAGTTTGAAGTTGCTGTGAGTTATTACGCCATGGCAACAAAGTGAGACTCTGTCTCAAAAAACAAATAAATAAATAGAAGAGCTGTGTTGTAGAAAGCTCACATCTGAAAGGATAAATCTGCAATATCTCTGAAGGAAGATCTGTGAGGAAAGATCTGAAAGAGCAATGGAAAAAGGGAATAAATTTCAGAGCTGAACATTCAGCAAGTCCTCCCAACAGGAAGGTCAGTAGTTATTCAGCTCTTCCTGTCCATGAGCTGACTGTGAAAAAGGCAAGAAGCTGGCATCCTGAGTTAGAAGATCAACATAGTCATTCTTCCAGAGATATCCCCAAGTTACCCCTAGAGAGCAGAAGGGGTAGAGGTCTATTTAACGATTAACAAGTAACTTCTCTTAAGGACCCACAACTTCTGGTTGCACAATAGATACTTAAAGAGCCTGTGCTTCTTCCCCTCCCCCAACACACTTCCCACCCCAAAGTTACAGCTAATGGCTAAAATGTTTGTTTATTTATTTATTTATTTATTTAGTGTCACCCTTGGTAGAGTGCTATGGCATCATAGCTCACATCAACCTCAAACTCCTGGGCTCAAGTAATCTCTTGCCTGTTTTCATTTTTAGTAGACGGGCTCTCACTTTTGTTCAGGCTGGTCTCAAACTCGTGAGCTCAAGCCATTCACCCATTTCAGCCTCCCAGAATGCTAAGATTACAGGTGTGAGCCACAGCACCCAGCCCCAATGGCTAAAATTTTATAGTCTGCAAAACCTTGACCATGATATATTTACCAATTTTTTGGCCAGGGCTGGGTTTGAACCCACCACCCTCCCAATTTGCCAATTTGTTTTTTTGGGTTTTTTTGATAGAGTTTCACTATGTTGTTCTCCATAGAGTGCTATAGTGTCACAACTCACAGCAACCTCCAACTCTTAGACTTAAGCAATTCTCTTGCCTCAGCCTCCCAAGTAGCTGGGACTAAAGTCGCCCACCACAAAGCCCGACTATTTTTCATTGCAGATGTCATCGTTTAGCTGGCCCAGGCTGGGTTCGAACCCACCAGCCTCAGTGTATGTGGCTGGTGCCATAACCACTTTCCTACTGTTGCCAAACCTATATTTACCAATGTTATTTATCTTTTTTATTTGCTGTGACCTTACTTGGAAATAATTTTTTTTTTGAGACAGAGTCTCAAGCTGCTGCCATATGTAGAGTGCAGTGGTGTCACTGTTCACAGCAACCTCAAACTCTTGGGCTTAAGTGATTCTCTTGCCTCAGCCTCCCAAGTAGCTGGAACTATAGGCGCCCGCCACAATGCCCAACTATTTTTGTTGTTGTTGTTGCAGTTGTCATTGTTGTTTTAGCTGGCCCAGGCTGGGTTTGAATCCCCAGCCTCAGTGTATATGGCTAGTGCCCTACCCACTGAGCTATGGGCATCACCAAATTATTTTTTTAATAAGTGAAATTAAACTCAATATTAAAAGGTTACATATTCCAAGATATGTGAGGTACTTTCAACAGAAAAATACAAGTTTTACAGTGAGAGTTTATGCTGGCTCAAAATAATCAGATTTCATAGTTTAAGCAATTCAAAATTAGCACACTAAAGCCTCAAGGCTGATTAAGAACTGTTCTCTGACAATTTAGAGAATCTAGAGAAACAAAATAACAGCAAAGACATTTTGTAGGTTTGTATGTAACTCAATGAGAATGGTTCTTGAAAAGTTAAGATAGCTACAAACTTAAACCAGTGGTGTTTGTAACACATCAAACAAGTCACTTAGTATGCCAGAATTTTTTTTCTAAATGCTCCTACTTAATATGTGAGTGCTCACATATTCCAAACAATTTTTTTTTTTTTTTTTTTGAGACAGAGCCTCAAGTTGTCACCCTGGATAGAGTACCGTGGCATTACAGCTCACAGCAACCTCCAATTCCTGGGCTCAAGCGAGTCTCTTGCCTCCTCCTCCCAAGTAGTTGGGACTACAGGCGTCCGCCACAACGCCCGGCCATTTTTGGTTGCAGCCATGATTGTTGTTTGGCGGGCCCGGGCTGGATTCGAACCCGCCAACTCAGGTGTACGTGGCTGGCGCCTTAGCCCATTGAGCCACAGGCGCCAAGCCATATTCCAAACAATTTTTTACTAAAACTTAAAATAAGAATAAATGAGATAGGACTAAAATTCTGTTGAAATTACCATGATTTTACAACCTACCAGTAAAAAGAAAAAAAAAAATCACTGGAGATTAGTAAATTGACAAGACACTAAAGGTAGAACTAAACTTTAACTAGGCCTATTTTCTACTACCTTAAAGAGCCATTAAATACACATGCTAACAAAACCAATTTTTTTTTTTTTTTATTTTAAAGAGGAAGGTTTCTCTCTGTTATGCTGCCTAGGCTGGAGTGCAGGGTAGAATTATAGCTCACTAGAGCTTTGACCTCATGAGCTTAAACTAATCCTCCTGCCTTAGTCTTCCAAGTAGCTGAAATTTCAGACATTAGCTAATCATGCTCAGCTATATTATACTTTTTTTTTTTTATTTTGGCGGTTTTTGGCCGGGGCTGGGTTTGAACCCGCCATCTCCAGCATATGGGGCTGGCGCCCTACTCCTTCGAGCCACCCTATTATACCATTTTTTTTAAAACAGTTTCACTATGTCGCCCTTGGTAGAGTGCCGTAGCGTCACAGCTCACAGCAACCTCCAACTCTTGGGCTTAAGTGATTCTCTTGCCTCAGCCTCCCGAGCAGCTAGGACTATAGGCACCCACCACAACACCCAGGTATTTCTGATTGCAGTTTTCATTATTGTTCAGCAGGTCTGGGCTGGGCTGTAACCCGCCAGCCTTGGTGTATGTGGCTGGCGCCCTACTAACTGAGCTATTGGCACCGAGCCTACTATTCTTGAAAGCTAAAAAAAATTTCAACTTCAATTGCTAAAATTCAGTTAGATATGCACATACCAGTTCATAAGAAATACTTAAGGCATCCCCTGAACTTCTTTGCCTCTGATAGTGCCTTTAGATCATGAAAAAAGTAAATTGCCAAAGGTTTCCTGAAATGTGTTCCCCAGGCCCAAGTATCACATGTACCTAGATATCCATAACACTTAGGATCTATCTCATCAAGCATACAGAGATCAAATTTATTTACTTTCTTTTCTATCCACTGACCAGTTGTTTTTTAAAAAATCCCAACTGATTTTCTGTAATGCAGCACGACTGAAATGATAAAACACTGGCCTTTTCTGTCAGGCTTTTATATTTTGGGAGCAGCAAGTTCAGTCTTGACATCTTTAACATCATTGGTTCTGCCCATCATATAGAATTCTTTGTTGGGAATGAGATTGACAAACTGAGCAAGGCGGTTGCACATGGCATAAAAAGCTGAAATGGTAGCTATATCCCAGGCATCTTCTTGATTGAAGCCATGTACCTCAAGCTTTTTGAAATGGTCATCTGTTATGTCATCAGCTCTAGAAACAGCAAGTGCAAATTCCAGCATTGCCTTTTCCCGAGCAGGAAGGTCAGATTTTCTCCAATTCACACAAACCTGTAAGAAAAAACAAAGTCAGAAGCAGAATCTCTATCATAATCCAGCCAATAAAACATAAGGACTAATGAAATTGGCATTAATGAAAAAAACCCAAAGTTACAATAAAGGGGCAGAGTCAGGCCAAAATAAACTTTCTAGAAAGAGAAGTAACTTGGTCAAGTCCAGTGGAATGGAAACTGGAAGTCTGGCTCAGTACCCCCTCTGTCAGAGTCTTTTCCTTGGTCATTCTGGCTACAAAAACCTTGTTCTCTTCCAAACACCCATGGTATCAAAAATCTCAGAACCAAGACTCAAGAGACTCTTAGTACATAAGGACCCAACAACTCAACCTTTTCATAAGAAAATTAAAGCTCAAAGAACTATCCCTTTGCCCCCAATTAATCGCAGATAGACACAGTATTTGCAAAATTAATAACTAAAATTAGCAATTACTTATACTGTGTGCTAAGAATGTATTCAATGCTTTGTATTAAATGTCTCATTTAATTCTTCTAAAAAGCCTAGGCAGTAGTATTTTTATTGTTATACTCATTTTATGGGCAAAGAAACTGAAGCTCAGAAAGGTAAAGTGACTTTCCCAAGTCACACAGCTAGAGTATGGCAGAACTAGGATACAAATCCAAGTGCACTGGATTCCAAAGTCTATATTAATAATTACTACCTTTCCCAAGGTAACAAAATACTGGAAACCACTATTAACTTAAAAATAGAAAAATAGGCTCAGCGCCTGTGGCTCAACGGGCTAAGGCGCCAGCCACGTACACCTGAGCTGGCAGGTTCGAATCCAGCCCGGACCCACCAAACAATAATGATGGCTGCAACCAAAAAATGGCCGGGCGTTGTGGTGGGCGCCTGTAGTCCCAGCTACTTGGGAGGTGGAGGCAAGAGACTCACTTGAGCCCAGGAATTAGAGGTTGCTGTGAGCTGTGATGGCACAGCACTCTATCCAGGGTGACAGCTTGAGGCTCTGTCTCAAAAAAAAAAAAAAAATAGAAAAATAGTTCAGCAAACCAAGGTATAATAGCACATCCTTTGACCACAAGGGAGGCGTTGCCTGGGAGACATCCTGGATGAGCAAAGGTCCAGTGACTAGGGAGGAAGCTCTCAGCAGGGCAAAGGGGATGATCTTGGAATTATCTTCAAGCTCATAGCAGGGACCCTCAGGGGACAGTTTGTAAAGTCTCTACTCAGGTCTGGTGAGGAGGGAAGATTAGCAAGTAGGAAGACTGAAGAACCTTAAACTTAAGAGTAAGCGCAGAGAATAGATGTTTCTTTCCCTTTGCCCCAAGGATCAGGATTTCACTGTAGATCAGGACTCTAAGCTTGATGAAAAATCCACATTTGCTATGTCTTTACCCTCAGTTCATTTCTCTTGAAATCACTGGTATGAGCTGTGACACCCAAAGGGCTTGATGTTGGATGAAGCAAAGGGAGGGTAAGTTGCTCACTAAGGGATTGAAATCCCATTTCATAACCAGTCTTAAGTGAGAAAAAGCAGATGGAGGCAGTTCCAGAATGAGAAGCAGATAGGCCAAAGCCTGGGGCCAGCAGCAAGGAAAAAAGAAAAGCTAACAAAATGGCTTAGGCCCATTAGCAATAATTTGTGGATGGACCAAATTACCCCTGGGAAATGCAGACAGTATAATGTAGCTTAAAAACTGCAAGCTCTCACAGCTCAGTGCTCATAGCTCAGTGGTTACAGTGCCAGCCACATACACCAGGGCTGGTGAGTTCGGTCCAGCTGGGCCTGCTAAACAACAGTAACTATAATTTTAAAAAGTATAAGCTCTGAAAACAGACTCTGCCACAATCTAGTTGTATGCCACATATTAAGTTAAATCTCTGAACTCCCAATTACAAAATGGCTATATAATGCTTACCTTAGAGGGTAGTTGTGTACATTTGGGAGAACATATGCCAAGTATCTAGTACACAGAGCTAGGGCTCAGCTAACCCCTACTCCCAAACATCATGTACATGCAGGCTGTGCATGTGGGCTGTGAATGGAAGGGACCTCAAGAAGTCAGCAGGAAGAGCTGGAGGTCTCTGTTCCCTGTACTATACAGTGACATGGGCTTTGCCCTTTCTTTAAGTATACAGAAACCCTGAAATTGGAACAGGGAAGGTTGGCACTAACCTGGTCCGAGAGCACTGGGTCCTTTGAATAGACCCTATATCGGGCACTATGGACAACCACATTGTATGGGCACCTGTCAGCCAGGCTGGTCACCACAATGATGAGTTCCTTATCAGCTCTGCTGAGCCGGCCTGGGAAGGAAGAGGAGAGGAAAACTGTCTACAATCCCTGGGCAGCAGCTTAGAAGACAGGCTTAGCCAAGTTTTAGCAACAAGTTGCCCACCCACTTAACTCATCTACCCATTCACTTACATATCCATTCCCAGTCCTTTGCTACTATTTCATTTCCTTTGTGATACTTAAACTTTCTATAGTCAACTTGTTCATTTATCTTTAACCACTCATTGTTTTTTTCCTCTCTAGAGTATGTTTGAAAGCTCATTCTTCTGACTTGTTCACTAAAAACTATATCCCCATAGAAATACCTGGCATAATAGTGGTTGCTCAGAAAATGTGTTGAATGAGTTACTAAATTCAAGAAATATTTTCTGAGGCCTATCAGGTACTGTGCTGACACTTTTTAAAAAGGAGGAAAAGGAAAAAAGAAAGAAAGGAGGAAGATGCTGGCTATGGTGGCTTACTCCTGTAATCCCAGCATTTTGGGAGGCCTATATGGGAGGATCAGTTGAGGCCAGGACATTGGGGCCAGTCTGGGTAATATAGTAAGACCCTGTCTCTACAAAAAATTTTTTAAAATAGCAAGGCATGGCGCCAGCCCCATAAATCGGAGGTGGCAGGTTCAAGCCCGGCCCCAGCCAAAACTGGAAAAAAAAAAAATAGCGAGGCATGGTGGCATGGGCCCATAGTGCCAGATACTCAGGAGGCTGAGGAAGGAAGAGTCACTTGAGCACAAGAGTTCAGTGCCACCATGAGCTGTGTCATGCCTCTGCACTCCACCCTGAGTAACAGAATGAGACTCTATCTCTAAAAAATAAGTAAATAAATAAAAGAGAAGGAAGGAAAAGGGAAGCTAACCTCAGAGATCTATTACTTAAGAGTAGGGAGAGGCAGAAAAGTACCAGGCATAATTCTGGGAACATTACATACATAATCTCATTTAATCTTCACATCAGTTCTGCCAAGCAAATATTATTATCATTTTACTAGTAAGGAAACTAAGGTACTGAGGCATTTAAGTACTTTGCTGAAGTTTTTTATAGCAGAACTCAGATTTGAATGTAGGATTGGTGTCCTCTAGAGAAGCTGTGGAAAGACATAAGGCATACAACATTCTGTATGCCATTGGAAAAGGACAGATGAAGGAGGTTGAAAGAGATCAGAGAAAGAAGAATCCCTTGTAAGTGAAGGTAGGAGAGATGGGCTTTGAAGGAAAGGTCAGATTCTCAAATGCACGGAGAGGAGCAAAGATATCCCAGGAACACAGCCAATGTGAGCATAGTTAAAGAGCAGAGATCTTATGAGATCTGAATGGTCTGGGGGTGTAAAATGTAGCCCACTTTAACTCAAACATAACATCTTCATGGTTGAGGAAGATGAGGCTGGGAAGGCATAGTGGTGTCAGCTCATACAGAGCCAGTATGACAGGCTGCTGTTTGCTTCTTGGTACCTATTCTGACCTTCCTTAAGTAACAGAAACCCTTAATTTTAGCTGGGCACATAGCTACATAGCTTCCCTTGTAGCTGGATATGACAGTGTCCCTTTTTTCATTCTGATGACAGCCAGTGTGAGCTTGTAAACAAGACCAATCCCAGACAGTAAACAACACTGTATCAGCCCTAAGCAGCTCACATAAACACTAGTAAGTGAGAAAGAGAAAAAAAATCTCATTTAAACCAACGTATCTTTGGCTCTGGGTAATAGCAGCCTAAACCTGAATCCTAAATAATAAATCCTTGAATGCGAGGTTAACTTTATTCAGGGGCTATAATAGTCTATGGAGGACTTTTTAAGTCCAAAGTAAAGTAGATGAGCCAGAGTTATTACCTCCTTTATTTTGATTCTATACCTATAACCATAAAGTTACATTTAGACCTCAGACTTGAAATTCTGAGGGTGTTAAAGAAGAGGAGCTTCTCCCTACAAGAGCAGTAATTTGGGACTATGTGGGAAGGAGGGCTAGCAAGCAGACACCTGGATCTCATTTAAGAATGACTGAGCATTGTTCTTCCATTTACCTGTTTCTTTGTTGCAGATAGCATTGTAATAAGCAAAGAAGGCTCTAAATTCCAAAGGTCTGTAAGACAATACTTTAAATACATTTGGTAAAAATCCTGTCTGCAGGGAAGGAAAAAGACATGGTCACTCAAAATGAAAACTCAGAGAATAAAATTTAAAAAGAAATTTTCTTTAATCCTTCAGTCACTATGTTGTTAAAAAATTTTTCAGACAACAATAACTGAACGCTCTCCACATTGCTGAGTATCAGGTGCTATCTTAGGAAGATCATAGCCTTCCCACACATACCTCACCTTTTAGGGTATCTTAAGTGTTACTTCTAAAGATATATATGGCTTTTTTTTTTTTTATTAAGTCATCTTATGAAATTTAGAGTGAACATTACAACTTAATCAAATGATACTTCTTAGAATTTAGGTTCTGGCTCAGTGCCTATAGCACAGTGGTTATGGCACCAGCCACATACACCAAGGCTGGTTGGTTCGAAACTAGCCCAGGCCAGCTAAACAGCAAAGACAACTGCAACAAAAAATAGCTGGGCTTTGTGGTGGATGTCTGTAGTCCCAGCAAAAGAATCACTTAAGCCGCAAGAGTTGGAGGTTGCTGTGAGCTGTGACACCACAGTACTCTACTGAGAGTGACATAGTGAGACTCTGTCTCAAACAAACGAACAAAAAAAGAATTTAGGTGCTACTTCCTTCCTACCTTTTCACGGAAGGGCTGTTGGTGTTCACTATTTCTAAGAATTAAATTAGTGATAAACCTTGATATTAGTGAAGTACTTTATATAAGTTCTTTCATACATCCATTCTCATTTATCCTTCTCTACAACCCTGTAAGGTAAGACAGTTACTGTGATCCTGATTTTATAGATATAAAAATTGAGGCCATAGGAATTGAGTGACTTGCTCAAGGCCATACCAAATGTATGGGATTTTGACAATGAGTTTTCAGTGTGTTTTCTAATGGGATGCTATAGCAGACAACTGGTGCCTGGAACTCAGCAGCCATTTTCTTACCATCCTCCTTGACAACAGAACCTGGACAGTGTTCAGATATGAGGTTGCCAGAGGTTTCAGAGAAGATTAAGCCCTTCCCCAGCTCTAATGGGTGAATCCTGATTCATCTAAACCAGTGGTTCTCAACCTGTGTATTGGGACCCACAGGAACTGTATTAAAGGGCTGGGGCATTAGGAAGATTGAGAACCACTGGTCTAAACCAATAATGGTAGTCTATTCTACTTGTCAGTGATTGGCTGAGGAATGGACATGTGACAGTATTCTGGGTAAAGAGGTATGAGGGGAAATCAGTTGAAAGCCTTTCTCTCTCCAAAGGGAATGTTAAGAAAGGATGTGTCCTCACCCTTTCTAGGAGTTCTGAGAGGATGTGTTTCCTGCTGCTATAGCCTTCTAATGACATGAGTGTTAAGTCTTAGTACAGAATCATCACACTGAGAAAGAAAGACCCCAAAATGAAAAGAATCTGGTCCTTGATAACATCACCAGGCCACTGAATTAATCCTCCTACTTCTGTGTCTGCTGTAATGTGAGACATTGAGTTGTCCTTATTAGTGTTCTTACACTCGCTTAATTGAGTTTGCTGTACAACTAGTTGGCAACACCTGCTAATAGATGCTAACGTTCATTACCAGTATAGAAGACAGAGTGTAAAACCGTTTATATTAGCCAAGGGCAGGGTTTCAGGAGGGAGTGGGCAAGTGGAGAGGTATGGACAGGTGAGGATGGTACCAAGGGAGAGGCTGTGGGCTCCAAATCTTTCCCACTAGAGCAGCTGAGCTTTTATCTTTTTTTTTTATATAAAAGGCTTCCAGGGCAGTGCCTGTGGCTCAGTGAGTAGGGCACGGGCCCGATATACTGAGGGTGGCGGGTTCAAACCCGGCCCCGGCCAAACTGCAACAAAAAATACCTGGGCATTGTCAGGAGGCTGAAGCAAGAGAATCACCTCAGCCCAGGAGTTGGAGGTTGCTGTGAGCTGTGATGCCACTGCGCTCTACCGAGGATGATAAAGTGAGACTCTGTCTCTAAAAAAAAAGTAAGTAAATAAAAGGCTTCCATCTAATAGTTTGGAAAAAAAAATCACAAAATTCTACCAAGTCTGAAAAAAAAAAAATTTTAGAGCAAATGTCTGTATTTAAGGAAGAATCTTATAATTTGGCAGCACATATCACCAGCTTTAAAAACTACCTTCAGATATGAATCGTGCCCTGTGATTGCACCAATGTACATAATTATGATTCAATAAAATTATTAAAAAAAAAAAAAAAACTACCATCAGGAAATAATTCAGGGATGTACAAAAAGATGTGCAAACATACATATATACAACACACACACACACATATATATATAAATGTATATGTAAAGATTTTTTACAAGTCCTAAATTTCTAAGATTTGGAGATGGTTTAAATAAATTATAGTATCTTTATTATACAATGTTATATCATGCAGTCACTAAAATGTTTTGACTAGCTGGGTATAGTTGGTCACGCCTGTAATCCTAGCCCTTTGGGAGGCTGAGGAGGGTGGATTGCCTGCGCTCACAGGCTCAAGACCAGCCTGAGCCAGAGTGAGACACTGTCTCTAAAAAAATAGCCAGGCATTGTGGTGATCACCTGTTGTCGCAGCTATTCAGGAGGGTGAGGCAAGAGAATCCCTGAGCCGAAGAGTTCGAGGTTGCTGTGAGCTATGTCAGTAGGGCACTCTACCAAGGGCGACAAAGTAAGACTGTCTCAAAAAAAAAGTTTAACTTAGAAATATGTTTATGATAACATGATCTCACTTTACTTTTTAAAGATGTATATGTATATTTATACAAATAAAAAAGGAAATAACAAAATATATCAAAATGTTAATAATGGTTAACTTTGCAGGATAGAATCAGATTTTTATTATTTTTGAATGTTATCTAATTTTCCAACATGTACTTTCTAAAAATAATTTTTCGGAAATGAACAAGAAACCTCTCACACTTGTTTAAGCAGCTAGCACATATTCTCAACTATTATATCTCCACACCCTACTACAGTGCTAAATAAATCTACAGAAATACCTCAGTTATAAGGGCAGAGGACTGAGTGACAAGAGTCCCAAGAGGCTATGCCTAAGATAAGAGGGGGAAAGTGTATTAGGATACAACTGGATCCCAAAGGAAGGGTTCATCCACAGTAGGGAACTTCAATAGACTGGGGCAACCAATACCAGTGATTCCACTCAGACTGACAAAGGTCTGTGCTGGCTGTGACTCCCTGTATCAGGCAAATGTCTCACCTTCTTTTCTATCTCCTCCATGAGCTCTACAATGTCAAAAGGCAAGTCCTTCTTGTAGGGAATGGGATAACGGCTGATGGCTTTGGACTTCTCTTCCTGCTGAGTCTCATAAGGGCGCAAGTTCAGGGTCACCATAGGCAACTTTTTCCAAAATCTATTTGTCACAAGATGAAGAAGAGACTGAAAGGAAACAAAGACAAGTTTTGATGGCCTACCAAAAGAATGGCTTAGATAGCTAGTCTGTATTTCTGGGCAAAAAGGAAAGATGACAAACAATTCCATCTATTAGGTCAATTACCATTGATTAGAAGTCCCTAAGTTGAGCAATCATTGAAAGAATTCTGGACTTAACAAGAAACAATGCTGTAATCATTTAGTAATATCCAACACAGGAAAGGGATATGGTGGCCCAAGTAATTTATATTTGCAATATTTGGCTTAAGGGCCAGCTTAGATACCACCAAATGGCAATAAAACCTCCTGGCCACGAAGCTTTTCTGTAATCCTTTTAAGTCTACCAGTGATTGCCAGAATTTTATCCAACAATGATAATAATTATTATAATATATACTAAGCACTTAATATGTACCAAGTTTTTTACATACACTAATACCCCCAGAAGCTCTACATGTCACAGATATAAAACTAAAAATCAGAAAAATTAGGTCATACAGAGATGTTTGAGATTAAATTCAAATCCAGACCTGTCTGACTCCAGGATGTATGTTTATCTCACTATGTAGTGCTGTATCTTTAAAAATCTAACCAAAAAAAGGGGACAAACAACATCCTAAATGAAAAATGAGAAACATCTGCATGGGAAGCCCCTTCATGCCTTTTACGATACAAAGTTATAAGAGAAGTGCAAGAGAATAAAGACTGTGCTTTTCTAACAAACCCAATCTGGGCCAGATGGAATGAATGGTTCATGCCTATAATCCTAGCACTCAGGGAAGCTGAGGAGGGTGGATTGCTTGATCTTACAGTTTCAAGACTAGCCTGAGCAAGAGTGAGACCCCATCTCTAAAAATAGCTAGGTGTTGTGGCAGGTGCCTGTAGTACCAGTACTTGGAAGGCTGGAGCAAGAGAATCACTTGAGCCCAACAGTTTGAGGTTGCTGTGAGCTATGATGCTATAGCTCTCTACCAAAGATGACAAAGTGAGACTCTGTCTCAACAAAACAAAACAAAAAAAGAACCCAATCTGTTCAGGTAATCCGAGGCTGTGAAAAATAGTGTAAAGTAGAGCTGCCTGAAGCTAGATTACCTGGATTCAAATCCTGACTCTGCTGCTTACATGCTGTGTGACTTAAGGCAGGCTACCTCTCTGTCCTTTAGTTTCTTCACAAGTAAAATATGGATAATACCAAACTTACAGAGTTGTTATAAGGACCTAATAAGTTAATACATATCTATAAAGTTCTTAAAGCAGAGCCTCATCTTTAGGAAATGCTTTATAGATATATGCTAAATAAGTAAAAATTTAAATATCAAAATAAGGGTATGATTAAAATATATTGGGTATACTACTGATCTACCAATTCACCTTTCTTTTTTTTTTTTGTAGACAGAGTCTCACTTTATCGCCCTCAGTAGAGTGCCATGGCAGCAGACAGCCCACAGCAACCTCCAGTTCCTGGGCTTAGGTGATTCTCTTGCCTCAGCCTCCCAAGTAGCTGGGACTACAGGCACCTGCCACAATGCCTAGGGCCAGGTTTGAACCCACCACCCTCCATATATGAGGCCGGTGCCCTACTCACTGAGCCACAGGCGTCGCCAAAATAATCTTTTTTTTTTTGCAGTTTTTTTGGCCGGGGCCGAGTTCGAACCTGCCACCTCTGGTATATTGGGCTGGCACCCTACTCCTTGAGTCACAGGCACCGCTTAATTCACCTTTGTTTACATGTTTAAATGCTAGACGTACAGAAAAGGTCTGGACAGCTTCCCTCATGCCCATTATGATGGCTACTTTGTGTGTCAATTTGGGCTAAGGGTAAAACATTACTTTTGAGGGTATTTCTAGAAGAGATTAGTATGTGAATAAAGAAGATCTACTCTCACTAGTGTGGGCAGGCATCATCCTATTGGCTGAAGACCCCAAAAGAACAAAAAGGCCAAGAAAGGGTATATTCACTGTGTCTTATTAAGCTAGGACATCCATCTTCTGCTCTCAGACGTCAAAGCTCCTGGTTCTCAAGACTTTCAGCCTTGGGGAAATTTCTTCTATCTCTCTTTTTTTTTTTGGTTGAGACAGAGTCTCACTTTGTCACCCTTAGTAGAGTGCCTCAATGGGTCCTGTGTATTGTAGTAGCCTTCCTGCCTGACATTCACATCTGACTCTTTGTCTATGCCAGCACCTATATCCTATTAAAGGAGAAGGCCTAGGCTGTGACATTTTGTTTTGTTTTCTTTTTGAGACAGAGCCTCAAGCTGTCACCCTGGATAGAGTGCTGTGGCATCACAGCTCACAGCAACCTTCAATTCCTGGGTTCAAGCGAGTCTCCTGCCTCCGCCTTCCAAATAGCTGGGACTACAGGCGTCCGCCACAATGCTGGGCCATTTTTTGGTGGTAGCCGTCATTGTTGTTTGGCGGGCCCGGGCTGGATTCAAACCCGCCAGCTCAGATGTATGTGGCTGGCGCTTTAGCCCATTGAGCCACAGGCGTCGAGCCTTTTGTTTTCTTTTTGATTTGTTTTGTTTTGTTTTTTTAAGACAGAGTCTCACTTTGCTGCCCTGGGTAGAGTGCTGTGGCATCACAGCTCACAGCAACCTCAAACTCTTGGCTCAAGCAATTCTCCTGCCTCAGCCTCCCAAGGGACCATAGGCAACCCGCCACAATGCCTGGCTATTTTAGAGACAAGGTCTCACTCTGGCTCAGGCTGGTCTTGAACCTGTGAGCTCAGGCAATCCACCCTCCTCGACCTCCCAGAGTGCTAGGATCACCTCACCCGGCCTTGTTTTATTTTTCAGACAAAGTCTCACTCTGTTGCCCTGGGTAGAATGCCATGACATCATAGTTTATAGCAACCTCAAACTCCTAGGTTCAAGATCCTCTTCTCTCAGCCTCCCAAGTGCTGGGAGTACATGTGCCAGCAACAACACCCGGCTTATTTTTTCTATTTTTAGTAGAGAAGGGGTCTCACTCTTCCTCAGGCTGGTCTCAAACTTCTGAGCTCAAGCAATCTACCCGCCTTCACCTCCCAGAGCTCTGGGATTACAGGCAAGAGCCATTACAGTCTGAAATTTTGTTATCTCACTTTCCCCTGCCCCCTAGCCAGGGTAGACAACTATCTGAGTAACTAGGTCATAGATAAGTCACTGGTCTATAAGGCTGCCAGGCCCAAAAGCTCTGCCCATACACAGTCATACTGTGGGGTTGAACTGGGAAATCAGAAGTGAGGCAGATGGCAATCACTGGAGGTAGACCGAGGCCAGTGGAGTCATCATGGGCCATGAGCAAACCAAGGGAGTAAGAAATCATGAGAAAGCAGCCACTATTAGAGAAAAGACTCAGGTTAGAGGGTGAGGAAGAAAGTTGATGGTAGCAGGAGAGGCACACAGATAAAACAAGACAGGAGTGAGAATAGCTAAGACTTGTTCTTGGCAGACTTCTCTGTGGGCCTGCTGCATAGATCCCTTGAGTTACCAGAATGATCACTCAGTTTCAGTTTCCATTTCTTTGTGGATGACCATTTGATTCCACAAAATCTGCAACTGGATGTACACACTGAAAAGAATCCAAATGACAACCAAAGAAGTAAATGTGTCTTATCAACTAGGGAGCCTCTGTAACCCAAAGAAAACAATGTACTAAAGGAGTGAAGTACTCCTCTCATATAAACTTACTGGAAAAAATAAAAAGCAAACATTCATATAAATGCTTAGTGAAAGGTGGACCTACTAATAACCTATCTAACAGCAGAAAATAAAATAACAAACACAAAGCAAGAGAAATAAACTCACAGCACATAATTGCCTGTTTAAAGAAAAACTCACAGCACTGTGGCACCAGGGCACTCTACCGAGGGCAATAAAATGAGACTCTGTCTCTATAAGAAAAAGAAAAAGAAAGAAAAGAAAAATTCACAGCACAACTGCCTTCGTTTTATTTTGTTTTAAACATCTGGGACTCAACTTGTCTTAAAGCCTAACTCATTATCTCTAAGAGTTTATTTCACATCCTTGAAAGAGTCTTTTTTTCTCTTTTTTTTGAGACAAGAGTCTCACTTTGTCACCAGTAGAGTGCCATAGCATCATAGCTCACAATAACCTCAAACTCTTGGGCTCAAGAGTGCCATGGCGTCATAGCTCACAACAACCTCAAACTCTTAGGCTCAAGAGTGCCATGGCGTCATAGCTCACAACAACCTCAAACTCTTGGGATCAAGCAATTCTTTTGCCTCAGCCTCCCAAGTAACTGGGACTACAGGCACCTGCCACAATGCCTGGCTATTTTTAGAGACGAGGTCTAGCTCTAGCTCAGGCTGGTCTCCACCCTGTGAGCTCAGGCAATCCCCCCACATTAGCCTTCCAGAGTGCTGGGATTATAGGCATGAGCCACTGTGCCCGGCTCCTCCTTTGTTCTTATTTCTCAAGAAAGTGAGCCACCAATCATGGCCGATAGTACTTTTTAAAAACCCTAAATCCAAGCCAATCTACAAATCTGAGGTCTTGTTCATCTTTTCCTATAAAAATTTTTCTTTTTTTTGAGTCAGATTTTCATTTGGGTAGAGTTCTATGGCATCACAGCTCACAGCAACCTCAAACTGTTGGGCTTAAGCTATTCTCTTGCCTCAGCCTTCCAAGTAGCTAGGACTACAGGAGCCTGCCACAACGCTCAGCTATTTTTTGTTGCAGTTGTCAGTGTTGTTTGGCTGGCCGGGGCTGGGTTTGAACCCGCCAGCCTCGGTGTATGTGGCTGATGCAATAACCACTGTGCTGCAGGCCTGGAGCCTTCCTATAAAAACATTTAAATTGTGAACCTTTGGCTTGGCACCTTTAGCTCTGCAGCTAGGGCATCAGCCACTTACACGACCTGGCGGATTCGAATCCAGCCTGGGCCAATTACAATCAAAAAAAAAAAAAAGAAAAAGAAAATAGCCGGATGCTGTGGTGGGTGCCTGTAGTCCCAGCTTCTTGGGAGGCTGAGGTAAGAGAATTGCTTAAGCCCAAGAGTTTGCGGTTGCTGTGAGCTGTGACACTACAGCACTTTACCGAGGGTGACATAGTGAGACTCTGTCTCAAAAAAAAAACAAAACAAAACTGTGAACCCCTGAGGGCTCACATGGTGGCTCATATCTGTAATCCTATAACTCTAGGAGGCTGAGCCAGATAAATTGCTTGAGCTCAGGAGTTCCTGACCAGCTTGATCAAGATGGAGACTCTGTCTATAAAACATTTAGCCTGCATTGTGGCAGGTGCCTGTGTTCCCAGCTATTTGGGAGGCTGAGCAAGAGGATCGCTTAAGCCCAAGAGTCTGAGGTTGCCATGAGCCATGACACCCCGGCACTCTACCAAGGGTGACAAAGTAAGACTCTGTTTAAAAACAACAACAACAACAACCAAAAAAAGTTGAAACCTTTGAATAACTGAAATACCATTAAAAAGAACTACTTCTATTTATTGAATAAGTACTTTACTAGGCTTACTGATAGGAGCTTTGTAGGCATTGTCTCTAAACCTTAATTTATGTATCATCACTGGGGGCAGCCACGCATGACTCAGCTACCATGAAGAATACAAGTTTGGTATTGCCATGGCTTCATAGTTTTCAAGAGAAGCTACACATACAGGTCCAAAATGAGGTATACTTGGCCTGGCATGGTGGCTCACACCTTTAATCCTAGCACTCTGGGAAGGCAAAGAGAGAGGACTGCTTGTGGTCAGGAGTTCTAGACTAGCCTGAGCAAAAGCAAGACCCCTGTCTCTACTAAAGACAGAAAAATTAGCCAGGTGTGCTGGCATGTACCTGACGTTCCAGCTACTTGGAAGACTGAGGCAGGTGGATCACTTCAGCCTGGGAATTTGAGATTGCAGTGGGCTATAATGATGCCATGGCACTCTACCCAGGTGATAGAGTGAGACCTATCTCAAGAAATAGAGGACAGGGCAGCACCCATATCTCAGTAGGTAGGGCACCAGCCACGTACACCGAGGCTGGTGGGTTCAAACCCGGCCCAGGCCAGCTAAAACAACAATGAAAACTGCAACAACAACAAAAAAAATGGCAAAGCTGTTGGAAACCAGAAAATCATTTGAATATTTAAAATTGGTTATATATTATGATCCACAAGGACCAAGGCTGAATGCCATTTCAAGTAAGAATCTAGTTGATAACAGAATGTATGTAGTTCAGATTTGACAGATATGCATAGGGAAACCACATGATACTCGCTATTAAATGGAATACATTTTAAATTTAATACATTTAAATCAGTAGCTAGTGAACTAAACACAACAAATAAGTGAGGTGAAGGCTATGTTTTTTTTTGTTTGTTTGTTTTTTTGAGACAGCGCCTCAAGCTATCACCCTGGATAGAGTGCTGTCGCATCACTGCTCACAGCAACCTCCAATTCCTGGGCTCGAGCGAGTCTCTTGCCTACGCCTTCCAAGTAGCTGGGACTATAGGCGCCCACCACAACGCCTGGCCATTTTTTGGTTGCAGCCGTCATCGTTGTTGTTTGGCAGGCCTGGGCTGGATTCGAACCCACCAGCTCAGGTGTACATGGCTGGTGCCTTAGCCCGCTGAGCCACAGGCGCCGAGCCAAGGGGTGAAGGCTATGTTAACCAGTTTGATGTAAACATTCCAAATGGTATATAAAATCAGCACACTGTACCCCATAAATGCAATAATGTACAGTTATGATCTAATTAAAAAAAAGTGTGATCTTTTACTTTCTACAATAAGCCCTGTTTTTAAGAAATTATAATTCTTTTTGGTTAAAAACCATCTGTAGCAAGTATGAGACAGGAGGTTCTCTTGAACCCTTGAGTTTGAGATCACAGTGAGCTATGATCCAGCCACTGCGCTCCAGCATTATTCATTTTTAGAGATAGGGTCTCATTCTGTCCAGCATGGAAGAAAGAATGAGACCCTATCTCTAAAAATGAATAAATCAAAATCGGCAGCAAGCAGACTCTTACCTGTACAGTGACATTGTAAGCAATTATATTTTTAGATTAAATCCTGTACTTGATATATTAACAGTACTTTTACTATTACATTTATATAAATCAGGGGTCCTCAAACTTTTTAAACAGGGGGCCAGTTCACTGTCCCTCAGACTGTTTGAGGGCCAGACTATAGTTTAAAAAAAAAAAACAACTATGAACAAATTCCTATGCACACTGCACATATCTTATTTTGAAGTAAAAAAACAAAATGGGGGCAGCACCTGGGGCTCAAAGGAGTAGGGCGCGGGCCCATATACTAGAGGTGACAGGTTCAAACCCAGGCCCGGCCAAAAACTGCAAAAAAGAAAGGGAACAAATACAAATACAATATTTAAAATGAAAAAGACAAAGGCGCCCCCTGTCTGCAAAACAAAAAAACCCTCCTAACTTCAGGAAAAAAAGGCCTTCCTTAACCACGAAAAAGGGCCCTCCTAACTGCAAAATTAAAAAAAAAAAAATAGACCTCCTAACTTCAAAAAAAAAAAAAAAAAATCTTAACTTGTTCTTACCTCAGTCCTCAGGCAGCAGCAGGTTATGCACAGGCAAGCTTGTGACTCCTCCCAGGAAGAGTCTCAGTCTCACCTGAGACTGAGAGGAGGAGTTAAGAGACAGAGAGAAATAGGGGAGTTGGAGAGTGCAGCACACATGCACACTGCGGCCAAGGACAAGTCCATTGCTAAGCAAGATGGCAAAAACACCCAGTGGGGAGAGACAGAGAAAGAGGGGAGTCAGAGAGTGCTGTGCACATTCCACACATGTGCACTGCAGCCTAGGAGGAGTCGGCAGCTAAGCAGGACAGGCACCAGCGGCAAAAACACCCTGTGGGCAGGATAAATGTCCTCGCAGTTTGAGGACCCCTGATAATAAATCATCATGTAGTTCATTTGTGATCATTAGAAACTAGTAAAATGTAAGATTTACTCAAATATCACCTCCTTTGAAACACCTATCCTGACTACAGCATTCCTTCCATGTACAAATAAGCACTTCATCCACTGTACTCTTGGGAATGACACTCTATTCACGTTGTTGCAGCCACCATATCGCTTGGTATCTTTTTTTTTTTTTTTTTTGTAGAGACAGAGTCTTACTTTGTCACCCTTAGTAGAATGCCATGGCGTCACAGCTAACAGCAACCTCCAACTCCTGGGCTTAGACAATTCTCTTGCCTCAGCGTCCCAAGTAGTTAGGACTACAGGCGCCCACCACAATGCCTGGCTATTTGTTGTTGTTGTTGTTGCAGTTTGGCTGGAGGCTGGGTTTGAACCCGCCACCCTCATTATATGGGGCCAGCACCCTACTCACTGAGCCACAGACGCCGCCCATGCTTGGTATCTTTTTTTTTTTTTTTGACCGAGTCCCACTTTGACCCCCTTGGTCGAGTGCAATGACGTCATAGCTCACAGCAACCTCAAACTCTTGGGCTCAAGTCATCCTTCCTCAGCCTCCCAAGTAGCTAAGACTAGAGGACCCGCTATTTTAAGAGATGGGGTCTCCCTCTTGTTCAAGCGGATCTCTAAAACTCCAGAGCTCAGGCTATGGACCCGCTTCGGCCTCCCACAGCGCTAAGATTTCAGGCATCAGCCACCGGGCTGGCCTAAGGCTTGGTATCTTCATGTGGAAACAGTGAACTCCCTCAAGTAGAGATAAGGATTCAGCAGCCTTCCCAGCTCCATTCCTCAAGTAAAGAAAAAAAAAATGCCAACCCTCACCAGGCAGTAAAGAAATGCAACGAGCCGGGCGTTGTGGAGGGCACCTGTAGTTCCAGCTACTCGGGAGGCTGAGGCAAAAGAAATCCTTAAGCCCAAGAGTTGGAGGTTGCTGTGAGCTATGACACCACAGCACTGTACTGAGGGCAATAAAGTTAGACTCTGTCTCTACAAAATAAAAAAAGAATAAGGAAATGCAACGAGACCAGCCTGCGCAGGAGCCAGACCCTGTCTCTACTAAAAATAGAAAAACTGCCAGGCATCGTAGCGGGTGCCTGTCGTCCCAGCTACTCCGGAGACTAAGGCTGAAGGATCGCTTGAACCCGGGAATTTGAGGTTGCTGTGAGCCCTGATGACGTCACGGCACTCTAGCTGGACGACAGAGTCAGCAGATTCAGACTCTGTTTCAAAAATAAAAAAAGCCGTCCAACCTCTAACACAAATTTCTAAAGAGGAAGTTGTGGGAAAAGAGTTAGGCAGGCAGGTTGCAGTCTGCTCCAACCTTTAAGGGTAAGTTAGCAATTCCCCTGAGGGAAATACTCAGAAAAATGGGGAGGTGCCAGGCATGAGGCACTGGAAGGCAGAGTGGCCTGCACTCTATTGGCTCCAAACCTGGGAACCTCCAAGAGATGAGGGGCCTCCCGCACCTGGGCCGATCAGTAGGGAAACCCACGTGCCGGCCCGAGGGCGAAGAGCACACCCGCCTGCACTGGCTTCTGGCCTCGACTTTCCCCAACCGCCACCGCCACTTTTAGAACCAGAAAAGCCAGCAGCCTTTTCGATAACCACGAACCACGACGCCGCGGGACGCCGGAGCTGGCCTCCACGAGCTCGTTCGTGGCCTTGGGTTCCCTCCGCACTCGAGCGGACTTTCGCAAGCCCAGGCTCGCGCCCTCGCTCACTCACCAGCGGCCGCAGGACGCCGAGGCCGCGGAGCACCGACATGGCAGCGCGCGGCGTGGCTGGAGGCTGCTTTTCCCGCGCGCCGCGCCCCTTTGGGCGTGCGGGGCCAGCGGTACCCGTAGGCGTAGACTCGCCCAGCCCCGCCCCGCCCCTCCCGGCCCGGAGTTGCGAGTCACTGGAGACTTTTCTTCCCTGCCGCTGCTGTGTCACTTGTTGGGAGAGAGCTAGATCTCTCTCCACTTACGGCACCAAGGAAGTGGTTATCACAGGACTCCCCTGCTATATCTGGGCCAAGTGCCTCCCAGAGACTGCACTACTGACGTGCAGTCCTTGAGGGACAGTCCAGGGAACTTCTCTGCTTGGCCCGGAACTGAGGTCATTGAGGGCCAGCCATGATTGAGGCAGGGTTGGTCACCGAATACGTCTGGAGAAGGGAAGAGAGAAACACACACAATTTACATCACCCCTGCCCCATGAGGTCCCGGTTCTGTCAGGGAAACTACCCAGTAACGGTTCTTTAAGCAAGCAAAACAACATTAGTTTTGTTTCATTTGCCCTTTTATTATACATTGGGAAAACGGCTCGCCAGCACCTTGATAAACTTGGAGGGTGTATTAGAGTTGGTATGTGTTAAACATCCTTTAAAAATCTAAAAATTCACTTTGGGAGCAGGTGCAGCAAAGAGATGGGCAGCAAAAATGGAGAACAGCTAAAAGGCCATTGGACGGTGTCACGTCCTCCAAGACCCCAGGACCTCTCATCACTGCTGAGGAATCTGATCACTGGTTGAAGATTTTAGTAGACAGAGAAAATGGTGGTTTCAAATAACAACCCCTACATTAAGAGGACTAGAAGGTCTGAAGTACTACAAATACGGAATCAGCTACTTTTCAGTGGACAATTAAATGTGCTTCAGGGAAAGTGGTAGTAGGAATTTAATTTATTGATTTCTACAGACTATGTAGGGATAGCTCAAATACATGAAAATGTGTTTATTTTTGAGACAAAGTCTCACTTTGTCCCCTCGGTAGCGTTCCATGGCATCCTAGCTCACAGGAACCTCAAACTCCTGGGCTTAAGAGATTCTCTTGCCTCAGCCTCCCAAGTAGCTGGGACTACAGGTGCCCGCCACAACGCCTGGCTATTTTTAGAGACGGAGGTCTTGCTCTGGCTAAAGCTGGTCTCAAACGTGAGCCAGGCCTTCCACTGTCCTCGGCCTCCCAGAGTGCTAGTTTTACAGGCGTGAGCCACCGCGCCCAGCTTTGAAAATGTGTTTATGATATGTGCTTATTTGCATGAGGGGAAAGTCTAGGAAGAAATATACACCAAAGTGTTAAATTTATTCTTTCATCTATTTTGTGCCAGAATTTGCTCTATATAGACAGTATAGCAAGAGAAATAAACAGGCAAGACTTTTTTTTTTCTTCTTCTCCTGTTTTTCAAAAGTAAATAGATATCTTCTAAGGCCGGGCACGATGGCTCACACTTGTAATCCCAGCGCTTAAGAAGCCAGAGGGGGTAGGATTGCCTGAGCTCACGGGTTCGAGACCACCCTGAGGAAGAGCGAGACCCTGTCTCAAAAAAAAAAAAAAAATAGCCAGGTATTGTGGTGGGCGCTGTAGTCCCAGCCACTTGGCAGTCTGAGGCCAGAGAATGGCTTAAGCCCAGGAGTTTGAGGTTGCTGTGAGCAGCGACACCAGAGTTCTCTACGGAGGACGACAAAGTGAGACTGTGTCAAAAAATAAAATAAAATAAAATAAATACATATCTTCTCTATCAATCAAAAAAATTTTGAGGAAAAAGTCCTTTTCCTGGGGGTGGCGCCTGTGGTGCAAGGAGTAGGGCGCAGGCCCCAAACCAGGCCCTGGCCAAAAACTGCAAAAAAAAAAAAAAAGCAGGAAAAAGTCCTTTTCCTGTTAAAAGGCCAGTCACTCTACCGAAGGCAGAGTTGGAAGGGTAGACCCAACACCCAATTTTCTAAGCTCCTCTGCTCAGGGATCCCACGGAACCCTAGTTGGAAGTGTCTTGTAACCCCACAGTGCGACCAGTCCCAAGACGTAGGACCCACGACACCGGAAGTGGGGGCTCTTCGATGGACTCTAGCTGCGAGTTTCTCGCATCCACCCGCGAACAGAATACAACGTAAGTAGCGGCTTAGAGATATCACAACCACTCTTAGCGGTAACCTCCGGAATAACGGCGATTAGGTTTCTCAAAGTTAGGTCCAAGTATAACAGACCGCTACCGCCGGAAACAGGAAGCCCTGGGAGGGCTGGTGATTGGACGCGGAGTCGGAAGCGGAAGCCAGATACCAAAAACGGTGTATGGTGGCGCCTGCAATGGCTGAAGCCGTGACCGGTGCAGCCGAATCTCTCACTGGTTGCAGGGCGCGGGCGGCGCGCACAGTACTAAATCAAGTAGTGCTCCCGGGTGAGGAACTTCTTCTCCCGGAGCAGGAGGACGTAGAAGGCCCTGGTGGTGGAGGGGAGCGGCCGTTGCGCTTGAATGCCGGAACACGCTCACGGGTACGCGTAGTGTGCGGCCCCGGTTTGCGGCGTTCTGGGGACCGTCTGTTGGTCACCAAGTGCGGCCGCCTCCGTCACAAGGAGCCCGGCAGCGGCGGTGGCGTTTACTGGGTGGACTCGCAGCAGAAACGGGTGAGCTGGGCCTCTGCAGCAGTAAGAATAGATAGGGCCCTGGAGTCCCCCCTTTGTTGAGGCTAGCCTATAGCCACTACTGTCTCGTGTCCACCTCTGGCGTTCCTTTAGAGGGACAATGAACAATAGATACAAAGCCTGAAAAAGACAGCCGTTGGGAGAAAAGCATCTGGAGACTGAGTCGTGGTTACTGTATTCAAAATTCCAAAAGTTGGGGAGCAGGAGGTTTGTGTTGTGGACTGTCAGAGGGCAGAACGGGCTCATTGAGTGGCTATCATAGGGAGTCTAGTTTCCATTAGAGCAAGTAAGAACTTTCATACAGGAAAATTTGTCTGACAGTGTAATGGGCTACCCTGATTATAAGGATCCGTGTGCCACTGGACTTAGGGGCAGCAGAAGGTAGGGACTTCTGAGGAGTCTGAACAGGTACAGGATCCTGACTCAAATTAACAGACTATTAGAAGTTGTGATCCCAAGAGTTTATGGTATGATAGTTTACACCGAAAATGGCATGTGATCAGGTTTCTTGTAAGGTTTTTATTAATTTGTATCCTTGGGTTTCAAAATACATCTCTTTAATGACTGTAGATATGTTATAATGATATCTTGTCATTTCTGACTGTTGTCATACTGTTTTTTCTTTCTTGTTTTGGTAGTATGTTCCTGTGAAAGGAGACCATGTGATTGGCATAGTGACAGCTAAATCTGGAGATATATTCAAAGTTGATGTGGGAGGAAGTGAGCCAGCTTCTTTGTCTTATTTGGCATTTGAAGGTGCAACTAAAAGAAACAGACCAAATGTGCAGGTAATGATGGGAGCTTTTGGTTTTAAAAGTAAGAAAAATATCCATTCCCTAGAACACTCATACACAGAAGGTACCTGAATTGTTTCTAAAGCATGACCCAGAATCTAGCAGCATCTGTGCAACTGCCCCAGGCCACAAGAACCTTCTTCAGGTTTTCCAGCTCCAAAACTGGAGCTATGTACTTATTTTACATTTGTTACAGTGGTTCTTGGGATGTTTCCTTTCTTTTTAGTTGAACGGTTGTATCTGTGGTCTTCTCTGTTATCTGTTATGTGTATATCCACCAGACAAGGAAGTCAACCATAGGCTTTTAGAGGGAAGAGGAGGGACAAGTAGTGCAAATTGACATTATCAGCCATCCATCCTTGGAGCTGACAGAGGAGTAATCTTGTTACCTTGGGTTTTCTTTTTTCTTTCTTTTTTTTTTTTTTTAACTGAAAGTCTCACTAAGTTGCCCTTAGTAGAGTGTTGTGGCTTCATAGCTCACAGCAACCTCAAACTCTTGCCTCAGCCTCCCATGTAGCTGGGACTACAGGCATTCACCAGAACACCCACCAGTTTTTGTTTGTTTGTTTGTTTTTGTTGTTGTTGCATTTGTCACTGTTGGTTTAGCTGCCTGGGCTGGGTTCCAACCCGCCAGCCCAGGTGTATGTGTCCGGCGCCCTACCCTCTGAGCTACAGGCACCACCCTATAGTTATAACTTTCATTTAGCCACGTTTGAGCCATACTCAAGCAACTAAACTCAAATATCCTACCATTTTACTTAGCTCATGCTGTTCCCTTCTGTCTGGTTTGCATTATCCCTTCTTAGCCTGTGGAACACATGCTCATCCATTGAGACTTTGACTAAACACAACCCCCTCTGTAAAGCCATCCCCAGTTGTCGCTTTTAAAATATCTTTGTTGTAGCACTTACTAGATTTAGCCTTGAATAAAGTTTAATATGTACATCCCTGCTATACTCGCAAAACTAAATACTTATGTAAAGCAGAGAACATTTTTTTCCTGTCCAGTTTTCGTAGTCACCCACAAAAAATGGGTTCTTAATATAACAGTGTTTTTTTTTTTTTTTTTTTTTCTTTTTATTGTTTGGAGATAGTCTCACTCTCTTGCTCTGGGTAGAGTTCTATGCTGTCATAGCTCACAGCAACCTTAAACTCCTGGGCTCAAATGATACTCTTGCCTCAGCCTCCCAAGTAGGTTGAGACTACAGGCATGCACCACCATACATGGCTAGTTTTTCTGTTTTTTTTTTTAGTAGAGACAGGATCTCAGTCTTACTCAGGCTGGTCTTAAACTCCTGAGCTCAGTCTACCTGCCTGGGCCTCCCAGAATGCTAGGATTATAGGCAAGAACTATAGTACCCAACTTTATTACAACATTTTATTGACTGAACAGAAGAAGTTCAGTCTCCATTTCCCCAGTTTGATCATTTCAGCTCTCTGAGGTTTAAGTAAGTCTTGTTTCGAGAAATGTCAGTGAATTACCATTGTTCCATTTTGCACTAAATAATTTACATGCCAAGAGTTGCTTCCTTTGTACATAAATCTATAATTCTCTAGAGTAGTGCTGTCTCACAGTACTTTCTATGATGATGCCAACTAGTATGACAGCCCCATTAGCTGTTATGCATTTTATTTTATTTTATTTTGAGACAGAGTCTCAGTTTGTCACCCTTAGAAGAGTGCCATGGTATCATAGCTCACAGCAACCACAAACTCCTGGTCTTAAGCAATTCTCTTGCCTCAGCTTTCCAAATAGCTGGGACTACAGGCACTGGCCATAATGCCTGGCTATTTTTAAAGACAAGGTCTCACTCTGGCTCAGGTTAGTCTGGAACCTGTGAGCTAAGGCAATCCACCCACCTCCACCTCCCAAGTGCTGCTCTTGAGCATTTTAAACGTGATTAATGCAGCTGAGGAACTGAATTTTACTTATTTATTTATTTATTACAGTCTCACTTTGTTACCCTTGATAGAGTGCTGTGACATCATAGCTCACAGCAACCTCAAACCCTGGGACTCAAGCAATTCTCTTGCCTCAGTCTCCCAAGTAGCTGGAACTACAGGCACCCGCCACAACGCCCGGCTATTTTTTAGAGACTGGGTCTCGCTCTTGCTCAGGCTGATCTCGAGCTCCTGAGCTCAGGCAATCTACCCTCCTCTGCCTCCCAGAGTGCTAGGATTACAGGTATGAGCTACCGCTCCTGTCCTTTTTTTTCTATTTTTAGTAGAGACAGGGTGATACTCTTGCTTAGGTTGGTCTCAAACACTTGAGCTCAGGTGATCCATCTACCTCGGCCTCTCAAAGTGCTAGGATTACAGACATGAGCCACTGTCCTTAGCCTTGGAGAACTGTATTTTAAACATCTAATTTTAATGAAATGTAAGTTTAGATAATTACCCGTGGGTACTAGCCACAATAGTGGATAGTGCAGTGTAGGAGCATGTTCTTTAGTCTTGAGATGGCTCCTTGTCTACAGATTTCCTGGTTGGTGCAGGGGGGAAGATATGCATTAATTTTGCCTTCTTTTAAGACTCAACTCCAAAGTGACTGTGGGAATCCTATAGCATAGTCCAACCCTGTAGCCGTAGAACTGTTAGGTGGTTGGTTTTGCTGCCTGTGGAAAGAACCAATAGCAGCACCTGTAGAATGGTTTGCTAAGAGGAAAATAACTGATTTTTAATATCCCTATAGGTTGGAGATCTCATCTATGGGCAATTTGTAGTTGCTAATAAGGATATGGAACCAGAGATGGTCTGTATTGATAGCTGTGGACGGGCCAATGGAATGGGTGTGATTGGGCACGATGGTCTGCTTTTTAAAGTGACGTTGGGCCTAATTAGAAAGTAAGTCCTGATGCCTGCTGGTTTACCTGCTTTCTTTTGTAATTATGCCTTCTTGAAAAGCTGACTAATTTTTGGTATTTGAATTCTTTGTAAAACAACATCTGAATTTCTCCTGAGTTAAACAGCAGTGTCCATTTTAACATGTTTGTAAACTCATTAATTTAGTTCTACCTTAACGTAAATATGTCAAAATCAAATATATTTAGCTGTATAGTTTTTGGTGTATTTCTAATGTGCTAATACTTTATGCTTCAAGCTTTTACTCTGTCCTGGTCATGATTTCTCTCAGGTGTATTCCCTGACATACTGAGACCAAATAGGAAAACTGGCCTAAGTTACTTGAAGACAGATACAATCTGCAATTATACAAAATTATCAAATTTCTCTAATAGAAATTAGATGTGATCCAGCCGAGGTGATCTCTAGGTTACATAGACAGTCACAGAAGAATCTTGCCACTCTGTCTTGGTAAATTTTATGGTTTCCACTGAGGCAGATTCTCTAAGTGTTTATAACTTTACCTCTCCAAAGCCATGCCATATCTATGGGCTTTACTGCGAGAGTCACTGAAGTCCAGGGCTATCTTGTATGCCTGTCCTTGCTACCTATCCTACGAGATTTGGAGAATTAGTTTGGGACATTAGTGACTCATCTTGTTAACCAAGCAGCACCTTTGTGGTTTAAAAGAACCAGTGTTCCTCTGCAAATACTGAATTTAATATAAAGGAGTAATAGTCAGGAATGTAAGTATTTTTTTAGCACTGTAGATAACAAAATAGCTATGACTCTTCATCCAAGATTAAGGTACTCTGACAATCTAGGGGAAGAACTTTGTACATTTCTTACAAAGTTGGTAACATAGGAGGTTGGTTTCTTTGTTGGTTTTCTAGGGACTAGCGCACTAGAACACCTTTGAAAAGTAAAGCTTCTTGGAAGAAAGGGAGCTTCCTTGCTCTTGGAATGTTGGTGGGGCTTTGAATAACTGTGAAGAGCTACCCAGAAAAGCAATCTCCTAAAAGAGAGTCAGGACACACCCCTATCACTTCAATAAGTTTCATTTTTCTTTACTGTTTCCCACCAGGCTGTTAGCTCCAGACTGTGAAATCATACAAGAAGTGGGAAAACTCTATCCACTGGAGATAGTATTTGGAATGAATGGAAGAATATGGGTTAAGGCAAAAACCATTCAGCAGACTTTAATTTTGGCAAACATTTTGGAAGCTTGTGAACACATGACAGCAGATCAAAGAAAACAAATCTTCTCCAGATTGGCAGAAAGTTGATATATGTGGACTTTTTAAAAATTATTATTGTTTTTTTAATTTACTAGTGAAGAATGGTTGTGGGGGCAGTATGTGGACTTTTTTAACAGTCCAGCTGAGGTAAAAAAATTATGGATTTCCTGGGGAAAACATTTTTCAGGTGAGCATCTCACTATAAATCTGCAGAAGACAAAATATGAATGTGCATGTTATCTTTAATTAGAGTCCTAAATGGCATATTTTTGTAAGTTACTGGTTTTCACCCATGCTCTTGGAGGGGAGAAAATCTTTATAAAGTCACAATATATTTTTTGGTTTTGCACAATAAAGTTTACTAAAACATAAAGTGTTATTGTTTTTATAGCATTAACTTCTAATATAGAGTGTAACCTCTAGTGTATAATGAACTGAATCAAATCAGCATTGAAATTATTTTCTGATTATAATAGTAAAATAAATTCACCAAAGTTAATGTAGAATACACAAAAAATATGTATATAAAGCAGTAAATAAAAGCTACCTATAATCCCATTACTCAATGGGTGGTAACAGCTAATAATTATTATGTTTACTATGTACCAAGTATCGTTCATAGTATGTACTATGTACCAAGTATCGTTCTGAGTGTTTTGCAAGGAATAAATCATTTATTCCTAGTAAATGCAAATGCAAGACACTTATCAGGCTGAGCATGGTGGCTCATACCTGTAATCCTAGCACTCTGGGAGGCCAAGACGGGTGGGTTGCCTGAGCTCACAGGTTTGAGACCACCCTGAGCAAGAGCGAGACCCCCATCTCTAAAAATAGCCATGCGTTGTGGCAGGTGCCTGTAGTCCCAGATACTTAGGAGGCTGGAGGAAGAGAGTTGCTTAAGCTCAAGAGTTTGAAGTTGCTGTAACCTATGATGCCATGGCACTCTACTGAGAGTGACGTAGTGAGACTGTCTCAAAAAAAAAAAAAAAGGCACTTATCCCCATAGTTGAAGAAACAGGTGTAGAAATTAACTTGGCCTATATTCTCAACTACAGTGTTACATGTATATATATAGTAGAACCTCTGTAAGTTGACTATCCAAGGGACTATAACAAACTGGTCAACATATGGAGGTGGTCAAAATAAGGAACTAGAGGCCAGGTGTGGTGGCTCACATCTGTATTCCTAGCACTCTGGGAGGCCAAGGCAGGTGGATTGCCTGAGCTCACAGGTTCAAGATCAGAGTGAGACTTTATCTCTAAAAAAACAGCCGGACATTTTAGTGTGCCCCTGTAGTCTTAGCTACTTGGGAGGCTGAGATAAGAGAATTACTTGAGGGCGGCACCTATGGCTCAGCGAGTAGGGTGCTGACCCCATATACTGAGGGCTGCGGGTTCAAACCTGGCCCCGGCCGAACTGCATCAAAAATTAGCTGGGCGATGTGGCGGGCGCCTGTAGTCCCAACTACTTGGGAGGCTAAGGCAAGAGAATCGCTTAAGTCCAAGAGCTGGAGGTTGCTGAGAGCTGTGACTCCACAGCACTCTACCGAGGGTGATAGAGTGAGACTCTGTCTCCACAAAAAAAAAAAAAAAGAGAATTACTTGAGCCCAAGAGTTCAAATTGCTGTGAGCTATGATGCCACCGCACTCTACCAAGGGCAACAAAGTGAGACTGTCCAAAAAAAAAGGAACACTAGGCCTATTGTACCTTAACATGTGCATGTCCAGTCTATGAAAATTAGATTAACTTGAAGTGCTCAACTATGGAGATTGAATTGTATATTAGATTAGAATTACAGGAACATATTTTATAGTGATATTTTATATGCTTTATAATATACGTTGCCAATTTCAAATGGCATATGATAAATTCCTTTCATAATTGCTTTAATAATTCATTATTTCATTTTCATGTTGTTGGGTGTATTTCATTTTCATGTTATTGGGTGTTTTGGATGTATGAGATCTGACAGTTATGTTTGTGAACTTGCCACCCTGCACTTCCATTGGCAGGACTTTACAAACAGCTCCATATATCAGTATCTCACAGCTTTGTTTGTGTTGACATGTGGCGGTGTCTTACTGAATGGCAGTCACCATTGTTCTTTCGTGTTTTGATGCCATTGCGAGAATGTCAGAGTTTGAATTGTAGCAAACAACAAACATTAAATTTCTTGTTAAACTTGGCAAGAGTGGAAGTGAAATCAGGGACCTATGAGTCCAAGTTTATGGGAGTAATGCCATGAAGAAATGGCAGTGTAGAAATGGATGAAACATTTTGCTGAGGGGAGAGAAAACATCACTGATGAAGAGAGGTCAGGGCTGCCAGTAATGAGAAGTGATGAAAACATTGCAAAAATTTGTTGAATCATGTGTCAAAATTGTTTGCTGCCTTTGAGAAGCACAGCAGACAAGGTAAACATCGATAGAAACACTTAAAAACCTAATTGAAAATCTTGGCATGAGAAAGATGTGTTCAAAAGTGGTCCTGAAGGAGCTCACTAATTAAAAAAAGCAAAGGAGAGTTGAAGTTTGCCAAGACCTTTTGGAGAGGCAAGACTGTTTGGAGCCATATTATCACTGGTGATAAAACATGGGTGTACCAATACGACCCTGAAAGAAAATGTCAAAGTGCACAATGGAAGTCAGCCAATTCTACACAACCAAAAGAAAGTTCTGTCAGTCCAACTCAAGAGTCAAAGAAATGTTGCTAACCTTTTTTGATACCAGAGGGATTGTTCATTATGAATTTAACCAACTGGACAGTTAACCAAGTTTTCTGTTTGGAAGTGCTGAAAACGCTGCTATGAAAAATTTATACAAAAATGACCTGACCTTTGCACTAGCAACTCATGGCTCTCTTGCATCACGACAATGTATCTGCTAACAGTACTATGAGCCATTATTGTTTAGCCAGTAAACAAATAACTGTATTGGAGCACTCTGTTCTTACCTCAACTGGCTTCCTTATCTGAAGGTAAAGGAAATATTGAAGACATTTATTTTTATTTTTTTGAAAGGAAGACATTTTGATGACATTCAGGACATCAGGTAATATGATGACAGCTCTGATGGCCATTCTGGAAAAAAAGAATTCCAAAATTGCTTTGAAGGGTAGATTTGGTGCCGGGGTCAGTCAGTGCAGTTTCCCAAGGGAAGTCCTTGTAACAGTGATGATATCCAGCAACATGAGGCATGTAGGACTATGTCTAGGATGAGTTCACAAACTTAACTATCAGACCTTATATTCAGTTTTTTCTTTTTTTTCTTGAGACAAGAGTCTCAAGTTGTCACCATGGTTAGAGTGCTTTGGCGTCACAGCTCACAGCAACCTCAAACTCTTGGGTTAAGGCAATTCTCTTGTCTCAGCTTCCCAAGTAGCTGGGACTACAGGCGCCAGCCACAATGCCCAGCTATTTTTTTTTTTGGTTGCAGTTGTCATTGTTTTAGTTGGCCCTAGCTGGGTTCCAACTTGCCAGCCTGGGTGTATGTGGCCGGCACCCTACTCACTGAGCTGCGGGCACCACCTTACATTCAGTTTTTATTGTTGTGTGACTAATACTATGATGAGGATTTCTGAATCTAAATCTGGCCAAATCTTATCTTGCTAAAATCACTTCCTAGAGGCTAAACAAACACTCTGTGCTCAAGTTTTGGATAAATGGGAGAGCTTCGTGATGGAGTTACAAAGGAAACTCTTCCCTGGTATTTTTTTTTTTTTTTTTTTTGAGACAGCCTCACAATGTCCTTCTCGGTAAAGTGTTGTGGCATCACAGCTCACAGCAACCTCAAACTCCTGGGCTTAAGCGATTCTCTTGCCTCAACCTCCCAAGTAGCTGGGACTACAGGAGCCCAACACAACACCGGGCTATTTTTTGTTATTGTTAGTGTTGCTTGGCAAGCCTGGGCCGGATTCAAACCTGCCAGTGCCGGTGTATGTGGCCAGTGTCCTAGTCGCTGAGCTACAGGCGCCAAGCCTGAATCCCTATTTACTAGTGTTTTAATAAGCAGAAAACCTACTTTGCTCATGATGCTCTTCAGCAGTGCAGTGGGGGATATTGTGCTTCTCAAAGCTTTACCTGTTCTATGAACAAAGCACGTGAAACATGAACTGGCTGAGATCATTTTCAAAGTTGGAAGAGTCATAGATCCAGTGACAGGAAAACCCTGTCCAGTCAGTTTAGAAACAACCCACCTAGCCAAAAATCTGAAAGAATTCGATTATCTCTTCCTCACAGTGAGGGAAGATTAGAAGAAGCCAATGGGAAAAATTTACATGTTTTACTTTACAGGAAAAGAAATTTTTCTAAGTTTCATCACAAACCATCTAGTTTCTCTTCTACTATTTATGAAGTAGCTAAACGTAAATGAAGTAAAGGGCTTGTTATAATTTTTAATAAAAAGTAATACATAGATAATATCACTTAAAATATGTATACATATTTTTGGTAGCCTCTATTTTCTGTAGCAGCTGAACTAGCAAGTTAATTAACCCAAACTTTTAAGAGTAACTAAAGCAAGTATATCTAAGTAGGACACAAGGGATAAGATTTGAGTAATAAGAGGTAGGTTTATCAAACATGCTCATGGGTCATTATATAACATTTTCTGGATATTTTAAAATTAGACTTTTCAATACTGTGTTTTTGCTGTACAATTTGTTAATTACAAATACATATGAAGAATCTAGTTTGTACGAGGCTCAGAGGATACAAAGATACACAAATTGCCCTGTTAGCATTAGGGAAAAGCCCTTCATGCCCATACTCAAGGGCAAGGGAGAAGAGGGTAAGCTATTGGGAACAAAGTGCTATGGCAGCAGTTCTCAACCCACAGGAACTGTATTAAAAGGCTGCAGCATTAGGAAGGTTGAGAACCACTGTGCTATGGGGACACAAATTAGGGATAGGTCAGGCCAGGTTGATCTGCAAAGCTTATGTATAGCATTTTACTGAGGTGAGAAAGATCAGAGGAGGCTGGAGAAAGTCATACAATCTTATGATGCCAGCTCAGTGCAAATTAAACTCTTGATATAACAATAATTATTTATTTAAATAATCTCCAAGAAAAAAAAAATCTTCAAAGAGGAGGTCTTTCACAAATAGAGATAGATATACAAAAGATGAATTAACCCTTCCAAAGCCTTGTGGTTTGGGGGCTAATTCCTTGTTATGTAAACCTTTTTTTACTGAATATGTTATCTGGGTACTTCCCGTTAGCCAGGCACTATGGGATAGAAAAGAGCATAGAATATGGTCCCTGTTTTAGTAGCTTATTGAAGATTCAAGATATCAAGTAAAGGCAAGTGTGTGCCATTGCCACCCTCTGCCCTGCTCTTTGGACAAGGCACCACCAG
>CAUYON010073155.1:0-47493 GCA_963573935.1 Arctocebus calabarensis | reverse complement strand
TTTTGAGTTTACATGGATGGAGCTGGAACATACACTACCACTACTTCATAAAATATCTCAAGAATGAAATAAAAAGTATCCAATGTACTCAGTGCTATTATGAAATCAATTTACAATTACTCACATTTTCATATGAAAGATAAATCACAACTATAGCCTAGGATGAAGGAAGGAAGAGGAGGGGGATGGGAGGGAGGGGGGAGCTTTGATGGAGGGAAGGTAAATGGTGGGACTACACCTATGGTGCATATTGTAACAGTAGATGTCTAATCTATTAAGTACAGAGTATAAATGTCTTAACACAATAATTAAGTAAATGAGGTGAAAGATATATTAACCAGTTCGATAAAAGCATTCCACATGGTATAAAATCAGCACATTGTACCCCATATGATCTGTGCATTTATGACTTAATTAAAAAAAAAAAGTGGAATAGAAGAATGTGTCCCATCAACATTGGATTGCAAAGGCTTAAGCAGATAATCAGGAACAAAACCTACAAAGACCAGACTGCCTTAACTAATGTAGCTTTATAATAAATCGGTGCATCTCACAAGGCCTCACACTCTTCTTCCTTTTCACATTGTGTTCTTATCATTACCCTCGATTCTTTTTTCTTGTTTGTTTCTCAAAATGTTATTGGGTTAGATTGTCAAGTTCTGTGAAAAATATTGTTGGAATTTTGATTGAAAATGGATTGAACGTATCTGGGGTAAGTTGATATCTTTACAATACTGACATCTAACGCTTTGTTTAATTGGCATTTCTTCAATAAAGTTCTATCTATTTACTATGTAAAAATATTGTGTCTCTTTGGATAGAATAAATATAAGTACCTGTGTGTTACCAAGGTAAATAGTATTAATTTTTTATTACTCTTTGATCATTTTAAATCTTGTAGATTAGCAAAACTTAGTTATTATTTCCAATAAATTTTCTCTTCTATAGTTTTGTAGGTATGTATGTAAAAGACAGGTCTGTGACAATTCTTTCCAATTTGCATCTTCCTTACGCTGTGCTTACAATATTAAACAGATGTGGCTGTGGTGAGCTTCCTTTTCTGTACCTGATATTAAAGACAACATTTTGCATTTTACCATTTAATACGCTTGCTGTGACTCTGGATGTGTTTGGGCAAGTCTTCATGCTTGTCTATACCTAATCTCTCGGGTTATCATTTCTTGGAAGAATAATTAAAGGACTTGCATTTCTAGCAGTGATTTCAGTTTTGATTTTCCTTGAAAAGAATCCAACATCATAAGACTGATATGCAGTAGGAAGAATGTTCACAAGCAGATATATAATAGCTGGCTCATTTACATATTGATAAATACGATTGATGTACACTCGATTTTTTTTATTTTGTAAAGTGGATAGTATCTTTCATATTTCAGCATTTTACACATGCCATTTTTAACTATCAAAGAGTATATACTCTCTTTGCCCCAAGGAATAGTCCAAACATAAAATTTCACTTCCACCTTTCTTCCCAGGATGATTATTCTCGATTCTGTACTTCTATGTAAGGGATATAGATGAAATAGTTCTTTGTTTGTTTGTTTCCTTTTCATGCTCACTGTTTGCTGTGGTGGCTACTTACATTTCTTTGTTACTTAGATATTTTAATGTTTTTAAATCGACACATGATAATTGTACATATTTATGGGGTGCAGAGCGATATTTTGATAGATACACACAATGCATAATGAGTAAGATGGCATAATTAGTGTATTCGTCACCTCAAATAGTTATCATTTCTTAGCCTTGAGGATATTCAAAATTATCCCTTTTAGTTGTTAAAAATGATACAAGAAGAAAAAAAGAAAAGAAAAAGTAAATAGAAGAGATAAGTAGAAGAAGAAAAGAGAAGAAAAGAAAAAAGGGGGAAAAAAGAAGAAAAAGTTATACAAGAAATTATTGTTAACTCTAGTCATCTTGCGGAACTATAGAACCCTGGAGTTTTATCATGCCCATCTGGCTGCAATTTGACATCCCTTAATTCTCTTCCCCCTGTGCCCCTCCCCAGGTCCTTCCCAGGCTCTATAATTCTACTCTCAACTACTGTGAGCAGGACATCTCTAACCCCTGCGTACGAAGGAGCACATAATGTTTCTGTCTTTCTGTGTCTGGCTTATCAACATACCTATGTTTGGCTTGACACCTGTGGCTCAACGGGCTAAGGCGCCAGCCACGTACACCTGAGCTGGCGGGTTTGAATCCAACCCGGGCCCGCCAAGCAACAATGACGGCTGCAACCAAAAAAAAAAATGGCCGGGCGTTGTGGCGGGCGCCTGTAGTCCCAGCTACTTGGAAGGTAGAGGCAGGAGACTCGCTTGAGCCCAGGAATTGGAGGTTGCTGTGAGCTGTGATGCCACAGCACTCTATCCAGGGTGACAGCTTGAGGCTCTGTCTAAAAAAAAAAAACCAAAAATATGCTTATGTTTGGCAAATAACAGGCTTGTATTTTTTCATGGCTGAGTAGTATTCTGTTATGTACTTATATCAGATTTTCTTTATCCACCTACCTGATTGTGGATAAACTTAGGTTAGTCCATATCTCGGTCATTGTGAGTAGTGATGTAACAGATACGGGGGTACAGATTTTTCTTCAATATACTATCTTCAAGGAGTAGATTTTTAATACATCTAATTTTCAATGTGTAATATCGTTTTAGAAATTTCACTGTAGGATATTTTAAACATGAATGTTGATTAATAATTTTGTTGCCTCAACTTTAATGAAATCTCCAATTCAGTAAGCCTTGTCTTTTAGTCATCTAATTAATATTTTGATCCTTAAAAAGCTATACCTAGATGCCAATTATAACAATATATTAGTTTTACTTCTTCCCTGAGGGAAAAAAGTTAGTGACAGAACCTTGGAAGTAATTTCCTTCCATGCATCAAAAGCAAATAAGTGAAATCGAATATGATTACTTCAGCCGTAAAATTAACCACGCAGCTTCTGATCTCTCGAGCCACGGATTGAAACACACAGTTGCCTCAAAGGAAGCTGAACTATGAAGCCAATTATGTCAGCCTGAAAATGAACAAAGGAGTCTTATAAGATCATTGTCATTTCATGCTGACTCTCATCTCAAAAAAGCCTCCACAGTCTACTTTTAGAAGTTTCAAAGCCACGCCTCCCCTACTGGGATTCTATAGAAAACAACTAAAATTGTCCCTTTTAGTTGTTAAAAATGATACAAGAAGAAAAAAAGAAAAGAAAAAGTAAATAGAAGAGAAATATTTTAAATGTATGCACAAATTTAAACTTGCTACTGCTTTTCCAGACAACCTTTCATAGAAAACTGAGCTCTATAGCTAAACTTTTAGAGGGAACATTACTAAGCCAAATGATCAAATCGAATCATTGATCAAACTACTATTGGAACAAAGCTGAATTTCCTTTCCCCACATATGTGGACTAGAGGATAGTTTTCTTGATCTTTTTCACATTGTTCCTTTTCAGTCAGCATATAAAGTAACATTGTTTTAATTTTTTTTTTTTTTTTTTTTTTTTATGCCCAGGCTGGGTTTGAACCCACCACCTCCAGCATATGAGGCCTGCACCCTGCTCCTTTGAGCCACAGGTGCCTCCCTGTTTAAATTTTTTTGTAGTTTTTGTTTTGTTTTGTTAGCTTGGGGGAGAGGACAGCAAAAAATAATGTATGGAAGAGCTCAGAGGCAGTTTATCATTCAAATGATAATTTCAAACATCCTGAAATGACACATGTCCAACCTCATTTCCTTATTCTTGGTCAATATTTCTCTCTTTTTTCCTGATTTGTGTTATGAACTACATTTGTATGAATATTTCTATCTGCATAAACAAATATATATATGTTTATATATTATACATTTATAAATTATACATTGCATATAAAATGGAATATTTGGTTTTTATTTAAATATTTCCACATAGAAGTTTGCATGGAAATAAAACAGAAAGGAAATGAATTCTAAATTTGGCTCATTGCCTAATTTATTTTATTGCTACCTTATTTTATTTTATACCCACAGGCAAGTTTGTTTTCTTGGCTAAGATAAAGAAACTGGACAAGAAGTTCCCTTCTGTGGGAACGTGGTCTTGCTTACCGGACACCACCCAAATGCCTACACCCCTTCTTTGCCACCACCACTCTACTCACCTAAAGTGAGCTAAAATATTTATTGAGTTATGAGAGTACAAACTCTATTTTTTAAATTTTCATATAAAATAACGGTGCAGTATTGGTCATGACCAACAGAGTCTAAGGCTCCTTTGTAACCACTAAATGTAGGAAAAACCACAAATTACTGTTGGAGTTGGAGAGAGGTTGGCCTTGGATTTGGCTTCAATGAGCCCCCCCTAAATTCAAATACTCTGCATCTGTGTAAATAAACATCTCTAGGTGCACTGGAAGGGAATATTTAGCACAAATATGTTTCATGCAACGTTAGTGGCAAAGAAAAACTTTAGATTTGTAATTACATGGAAAAAAATTAAACTGTTAATATAACAAAGATGCTTCTTCTTTTCCCTTCAAACAGAATATGAGCCATCATTTTGCATGGATACTTTCACTGAATGAGTTTCTAGGACATTATTATTTAGTATTATTGTTTTTTGTTCCCTCCATGACAATTTCTAACTATGCTTTTTATTCTAGCAAGAAATTAAATTTTAGCATTAAATGTTCATTAGTTATAAACACTAAATTTAAAGTAGGTGTTTTACCCGACGGGACAGAGGAAGCTAATAAATTAGTTTCTTGCCTGGAAGATGTTGGCTGAAAGTCTTGCGCTTAATCTGTCTTATTTTCATGAATGAAGGAAGTGAATTCAGATGAAATTAAAAACTGAGTTATCTAGGTTTACAAGGTCTGTTTCTAGCTTTCGCCCTCATTTTACTTTTCTTAGTTAATTGTTTTTTATTTCCAGTTTCTGGTGTTAAAAGTACCTTTTGAAAGCAGCACTTAAAATTCTAATGGGTCTAGAGACACAGCAACTCATGATAAAGTGTGTCCTCATGATGGTGTTCATGAAGTTAGGCTACTCCACCAGCTTCCTTTCTGAGTGCTTGGACATTATTATGTCTTAATAGACACAATGTTTTAGAAGTGATTCAAAAGTAGCTTCAATTCAACCGGATTGTGGACTTAGCCCTAAATAACTCAGGAGCCTACTTCTACAGACATTTACTACTATTAATAAAAGAAATGGGGTACGTGTTAGCAATTTGTATTGCTAGGGGCCTTTCAAATTATAATGCTGGAGAAATGTGTGTAAAAGCTTCCAAGATGATAGGGAAAAGGACAAGGAGGTCAGGGACCCTACGGCCTTGGGGTCACATGTAGAGTTGTAGATCCTTGAATGTGGTCTTTTGACTGCATCCAAATTTTGCAAACCAAATTCTTTTAATAATGTGTCTTCAATGCCTTTCAATGATTTGTTGTCAAAGGAATCACAACTGATTCCAGACATACAAGGCTACAAGGTCATCTGCTCCAACCTTCTTTTGTATAAGTCAAAAAAAAAATTAGTGAAAGATGTAAAAGTTTTGGGAGAATCAAAATTGATGGCATAAGCAGAACTGAGACTCCATGACTCATAGACCAATAATTTTTCACCATTGCTGATTCTGTTCCGCCATTACTTTCAAGAGTCATTTATCACCTTGCCCTCCTTGAATTTCAAAGCTTCTTTCCATCTCACTATTTAACTCCATTCACTATTAATCTTCTAATATGAAAATTTTGCTTCCATCAAGCCAAGATTCTTGCTTCTCTTCAACAACATGCCTACTGTTGAAGAACTTCCCTCTTCTCTCTACCTTGTAGAGGGTGGCTGACCAACCCAGTTTTCCAAGGACTGTCTTGGTTTTAGTACTGATCACCTGTACTCTTGCAAACTCCTCCGTTTCAAGCAAATTGTCTTAGTGACTCCACAACATCTACTTTGCCTTGATTTCTCTACCCGAAAGCCCCCCATATCTAAATCTTTATGATGATTAAAGCAGCTCAAACCCCATTCTCTTCATGTCCTCATCATTTCTTATTGTCTAACTTTCTATGGATCTTAAGTTTCATTTCATGCATTTAAGCTTTTAATTAAAGGCTGTCTCACTAGACACATTTATTTTTCTTTCAAAAAACCAGTGATAGTCTGCTATCAAATATAGTCAGGGACTTAAGAAAGAAATTTATCTATGTAAAGCAGCTTTTGTAAAACAGTCATTACATTCACCTAATTGTAATCGTACCCTGGGAGGCAAGTATTATTCAATCTATTTTATAGAAGTAAATTAAGTTCAGAGAGGGTAATAATTTGACCATAAGAATTCAAGTCTAGCCCTGTCTGGCTCCTTCCAATACACCCCACTTACTGGAAAGGAAACGTATCTCCTGCTTCTGAATTTCCCACAACTCTTAACCTAGTGCTAAGCCCAAAGTGCTAGCTCAAAAACTATTTGCTGCTATGTTTTAAATTGCTCTTCCAATTAGATCTACAAATCCATGCTAATAATGGTGGGGAAGATAAATCATTTTCAAAAAGAGTAATAAATCATAGAAAATGGGGTTTTTATTCAATTAAGCATGATGGCATTTTAAAAGTCAGTATTATAAAACTCAAAATGAGAGTATTCTCCCTGTATTCTTGATCATTTCTACTTAAAGAGATAAATAAAAATGTCCTAGAAGGACAGTTTGTATTCATGTTCCTTTGAGATTAATGTATTTTTACATAATTTTATAGTTTTTTCAAATAAAATTATGAATATAACATATTAGGAGATTAAATTAATAAATGTCAACATGTCTCCCCATATGTGATGAGCAAATTTCTTTTCCTTGATAAAATAACTCATTAAAAGGAAATTTCTGCAGGTCACATAAACATATGTATGACAATAAAATTCTAATATAGTCTTTGTGCCACGAATCATGACACTTATTTAAATTTCCCCGTAATTTGGATTCCAATACATTTACCATGGAACTTAACTTGAACCCAATTAACAACAGAGAAAAATAAAATGGAAAAAAATGAAACATTCACAGTCACTAAGGAAGAACAAAATTGTTTTAAAACAAATTTGGCTTAGTTCGGCTATCTTTTAAAACTCATTTAGACCTGGAATCTGGACATGCCTTCAACAAGGGATGGCAGTAAGTTGCTTTGCTGAACTCTCATCAGAAGTAAAATGTTCAACTGTCATGAAGCTAGTTTGAAGATTTAGAAATTGTGAGCTAATGTACTCATTATTTCTAAGTGCCATACCTTTCCATAGCACCCTTTCCAAATCCTAACCCGCAGCTTTATACAAAGACCACAGAAAAGAAAGTGGGCTAGGTTTATTTTTTTGTGTGTGTGTGCTTTTAAAGGGTAGAAAAATTGTCATAATATCCATTTGATTAATTTTCCAACAACTTTTACCCACTTACCCTAAAGAATTATTCCATATATTTTGAAATACGGTGTTATTTTAAACCCAATAAATTTATTACTGCCCAGGAAGAACTTTTCAATTTGTATGTGAAAGCGTTCACTATTATAACTTGAATTAAATATCTCTCCTTGCATTTATTAAGAGATACACTTGAAACCAACACTATAAGAATGTTATTTAAAAACTGAAATATCAGGAGCAAAAGAAAGAACTTATATTCCGGAAATTTTACCCTTCTAGCAACTTGTTCAACGTGTGGGTTGAGGACAAGCAACATTAGCATCACTTGGGAGGTTGTCACAACCTCAGACCCTTCCTCAAAGTGGGGAAGTCGGATTCCACATGCTCAAGAAACGAGCATATGCACCCAAGTTGCTGAAGCACTGTGGTAGAGAATCTACAGATGTTGGAAGGTATTTGTTCTTTTGCATAGACAGAAAAGACCAAGTACCATGTTGAGTTCAGGTGTCCTTGAGAAACCAAAAAAGCGAAATGAGATTGGATATGCCAGAGCTTCATTGCAGAAGGAAGCTGAAAAATGTCGGTGAGCTTTCCAATTTCCATACAGGCCCAATATCTGTGGAAGGACAGGGAGAAGGGGGAAGAATTAGGCAGGAAGAATCTCCAATGCAGTGCAGTTTCAAGAATGTTTTGGCCAAGCCACTGGGAAGTCCTTGCACCATAGTCACACTTTGGAGGGAAGTGCTCGTCTGTGTTCAGCCATGGAGACAGTAAGATCAGTTGTTGTCAGGAGTTACTGAAAGGGGAGGAATGGATGGGCAGAGCACAGAGGAAACTATTCTAAACCCCATTATGCATTTGTCAAAGTCCATGGGATGTGTAATACCAAGAGGGAAAGCTAATGGGAACCGTGAACTACAGACAATAATGATGTACCAGTGCGGAATCGTTGGTTTCAATGACTGTGCCATCGGGCCTGGGTAGGCTAGTGAGGGCAGGTTGTAGTGGGTGGAGAGGTGTATACAAGAACTGGGTAATTTCTGCTCCATTTCCCATTGAACCTAAAATTGCTCTAAAAAATCTATTTAGTAAAATGATTACAATGATCCTTTAGACGATTTGGAAGTACAATCAGAAATTACGTGGGATTTATGAGACCATAAGAAAGATGACCACAGATTAGAAAATAGACATGTTTACTCGCAGGCCAAAAGGTGGAGCATTTGTGGGCTGAAGCGGCCTCTAGGAAAAACTGTATGTTACGGAATTCTCTTTGCTCACTGAGTAAGTGATCCTTGATGGTTTGTGATTTCCTGCTCAGGGAACTCAAAATGGTGATCTGCCTTTGGATCAGTGGTGGCTGAGCGCTCAGGAGCGCAGGGCAAATAGCTGCCTTCTTTAGGAAGTTTCCTTATTTTTATTATCCCAAACTCTTATTTAAGTGCTTCCAAAAAAAAAAAAAGAAAGAAAAGAAAAGAAAAAAAGTTCTCTATTAAAAAAAAAAAAAAAAGGGAGGGAGAGAGAAAAAAAGAAGAAAAAATAGGAGGGTTGAAGGTGAAAACTTGAGTCACTAAAGAAACAATGAGTATTAGGGTCATTTAGTAATTCCTAGAGACTTCAAAACGTTCCTTGCCAACAGAGACCCAGAGCTGGCGTTACAGAGAACAGCAGGTGCACGGCCCCCTCAGCGGCCTTATCAGTCGGGCGGCATTTGGCACCGTCTGTGTGGATGTGGTCACATCACTCAGGCTCTTTGATCTCAGAACCTTCATCTTTGAACAGCAGAGACCTGTTCCTATTTGCTTTGTACTTGCTCGGCACCTCAGAATGACTCTCAGTACACTCATAAAATCATTGATCACGATAGCTTCCTCAGGATCAAACGATCTCAGAGCATTTTCAAAAATAAAAGTAATATAAATACTCGTGTTGGACCCATCTCACTTAAGAGCTGGCTGGTACAGCGATAGAGGTGACAGAGGTTCACAATACAAATGATAATGTAGAATTTCTAAATAAAACGTACTGAGGGGCACTTGGTGTCTGCACTGGTCTATTAAGCTTTTAGCTTCCCTTGCAGGGGTGATATTTGGCACAGGCATTTGCTAAGCACTTTCTGTGTGAGAGTCCCACTGCTTACACCTTTGGAAGCATCATTTTATCTGATTCTCAGAATAGATCTATGATAAGGTAATATCATCTCTGTTAAAAAACAAACAAAACCTTGGATAAGGGCTTAAGAAACTAGCATGATACCTAAATTTAATATCTGGTGGAAGGTTCTTGGGCCAAAGAGAATTGTTAAGTGGTTCTTCCACCTTGGCTGTGTGTTGGAATACTGGGAAAGTTTACTGAGTCACAGATCTGTTCACCAGCACCGGGGCTTCTGATTTAGCATCTGAAATTGGTTCTGGTCATCTGATAATTTTAGAAGGTCCTGGAAGAAATGTGATACAAATGAGAACATCAGAACAGCCGAGGTAATGTCCGCAGGGCTGGGAGCTCAATTCCTTCACCACTGTCATCCTGCCGCAGCTTGACTAGTCAGTCTGGGATGTGATTTAGTTTTTTGAGAATTTAGTGAATGATGTGAGAACCTCCCTTTTTGGCAGTGTATTCCGCCATTGCCTGGTTTATGTGTTTCTTCCTCTTGGCAGAACTCAGCATTCACCTACTGAATATTATTTACCAGCCTTCTGGTGTAGAGAGAGTAATTATTTACTTCTATATCCTTGGCTCCGGTGATCTGTTGATAGGACTCATGCCAGAGAGGGAGCGTGGACCTTCATTCTCAAATTAGACGCTTGAGCTGCTCTATAAAATGATACTCTAGCTCAGCCCTCAAAATCCACACAAAGCCTTTTCATCAATTTGTATACACCTAATATAGCAGCCCTCACTTCCTTTTCCAGTCTGGAGAAAGGATAAAATTCTTAAGCCACCTGGTAGGGCAGGGAAGATTAGATGCAGGAGTTACATACAGAATGAGGGAATGAAGTGGGTCACTTCTGGCCTCTCTCCAGCTTCCTCTGCTCTCTGCTCTTTGGATTCAGGTGTCATCGGTTTAGATTAACATGTTCTTGGCGTTGTTTCCTTTCCAAAGAAAAAGAAGGGGTGTCAACGGTGTCTGGTGTCAAATAATTTAACCAGAAGGGTAACTAAACTCAAGCAAAGGGAGACTAGGCTCATTTTTCAACAGGCTAAAATGAAGAAAAGGAAGGCTTTAGATATCATCCATTTCCATTCTCAGCATGTTGACCAAACACCAATTAAGTCCTTTCAAATGTTCTTGTTCTAATGTGGGCTGAAAGTGCATGGGGTTTGAATGCACTTATTAGCAAAGGCATTGTGTTGTATACAAATATGAATGAAAGCTGCTGTTTGCCTTTAAAAGTTTAATCAGTTTTGAGGGGGGAGCAGGGAAAAGATTTTTGCAACTCGCTCCTACTTAAGGCAGAATGTGACATGATATAACTGGGGCAGAAAAATTTGTTTTGACCAGAGGGATTAGATGATACAGAAACTGGCTTTTGATATCCAAATTAAATCTCATAAAAGCTTCATGCCTTCTAGAATGTATCAAAAATTATTTTTTAAAAAAGTAATCCAGACAAAGTTGCAGAAGATGTGTTCTGATCTCAAAGAGGTATAAATATTTTGATGACATGGACTGGATGTATTTTTCCCTAGGGATGTTGTCACAAAATACTTCAAAGTGGGTGTCTAAAAACAATAAAAATTGATTGCCTCAGAGTTCCAGGGACTAGAAGTGCAAAATCAAGGTGTCTGCAGGGGGAGCTGTCTTTTCCTCTCTCCTAGGTTTGATGGCTAGAGTCAGACCTTAGAACTCTTTGGTTTATAAACACATTACTCCAGTCTCTGCCCCACGTGGCATTCTTCTTTCTCATTTGGGCTTTTTCAGAAATACATAAACTTTTTTAGGCCAGGTGCTGTGGCTAATCCCTGCACTCTGGGAAGCTGAGGTAGATGGATTGCTTGAGCTCATGAGATCGAGACCAGCCTAAACAAGAGCAAGACCCTATCTCTACTAAAAATGGAAAAACTACCCAGGAATTATGGCAGGTGCCTGTGGTCCCAGCTACTCAGGAGGCTAAAGCAGGAGGATTGATCATACCCAAGAGTTTGATGTTGCTGTGAGCTATTGATGCCATGGCACTCTAGTCTGGGCAACAGAGACTTTGTCTCAAAAATGATAATAATAAAAAAACCCAAAACACAAAAGGAAACATTTAGACTTCTTTAAAAGATATTAGCCATTGATTTAGGAACAGCTGCAATCCTCAACCTCAGGCATCTCTGCCCTCCAAGTCCCTCCCCTATCCATGGAAAAATTGTCTTCCATGAAACTGATTCCTGGTGCAAAAAAATGTTGGGACCTGATGATTTAGGACCCACCCTAATCTGGTCTGACCTCCTCTTGACTAATAAGAAGTACAAAGATCCTATTTCCAAGTAAGGTCACATCCCGAGATTCCAGATTGACATCACTTGGAAGACCACACTGCTCAACCCAGGCCACGTGGTCAAGACCATTGACACTGCACTATAAGGATCATGTCATTACTAAAAGCTGGGGATCATTTCTAGAACTCTGTCAAACCCAGGCAGAGGTGAACAGACACACAATCAATACCTTAAGAGTGAAAGCTATTGAAGTGATGGAAATGAGAGCCCTTAGCCATGTTCTGAAGAGCAGGAGGTCTGTGGGCCGCCATGAACCCCTCTCCACAAAGATAGAGAAATCTACATTTCCTATGACCCGGCATAGGGGAGAAGACTGTTTTCAGATAGGCACCACCCTCATCGCTAAATTGAAATGTCTGTCCTTTTTGACCTTAGACAGAATGCAGACAGATACCCAGCTCCAAATCCTAGTGGGTGTGAAGCTTTTTGATATTCCTACCATATTTTTCTTTATTGCAAGGGAAAGGTTGAGCAACATTCAGCTTCCTGGATATTTTTAGCAGCACTGAAGATAGAACTTCAGTTGTGTGTTGTTCAAGGATGAAAGTAGGTTCTGAGAAATGTGATGTTATGCAAGTTGATCATTGTGTCGTTATTATAGAGGGTACTTCCATAAATCTAGATGACATAGTGTATGGTAACCATGTGGGCTCTTTGGAGTGGCCTATTGCTCTTAGGTTAAAATCTAAATGTGTATGGAAACATATGTAGTCATAGTAAGGGTAGGGTGAAAAGGTGGTATTATACTCTAATGGTGCCACTGTCGTATATGCAGTCAGTTCATCATTGACCAAAATATTATTTTTGGGTGCCTGACTATAGTCTGAAACTGGAACTGACTATTGAGCTGAATGTTGAAGATTGGGGAGGATTTTATAAAAGCAGAAACAAAGGACATCCCAGCAGAAGGTCCAGTATAGTTCCGGAGGGAGAAAGCAAGTGTTGTGTTCAACATTACAAATTATCTACTTTGGCAAAAATGTACTCACATGATAAGATCTGATGGGATATAATTCTGAAAAATTATGCCAGTGGTGTCAAGGAACAGGATTTGAGACAGGCTTGGACATCTCTTGACACCTGAGCAAATCACTTTACATTGTTAAGCCATAGTTTTTATGTTTTTCAATTATTAAATGGAAGTAAAATTAATGTAGCCGGTAAGAGTGCAATAGTTTATTTGGATGCAAAACATCATGGAGCACATTAAATATTACTGATATAGAAGTTTTGAGCCAGGTGTGGTGGTTCACATCTATAATTGTAGCACTCTGGGAGGTGGGGACGGGTGGATCTCTAGAGCTCAAGAGTTCAAGACCAGATTGAGCAAGAGTGAGATCCCATCTCTACTAAAAATAGAAAAACTAGCTGGGGATTTTGGCAGGCATCTTTAGTCCCAGATAATTGGGAGGCTGAGGCAAGAGGATCACTTGAGCCCAAGAGTTTTGAGGTTGCTGTGAGCTGTGATGCCATGACACTAAATTTGGGCTGTTTGAGAACCAAGATAAGATCATTGAAATCAGCTCATCATGGTTTTCATGGTTGCTTAGAGAACATTTCTATAAAGTGGATGAAACACCAGGTTGTTCCAGGTTTAAGAAACAGGGCAACATGGTAAGAAGTAGAAACAGTAAGAGTAAACCACACTTCTTAGAAGTTTAGCAGTAAAGGAAGGACAATAATGTGAGAAGGAAACAAAATTGAAAACAGGAAAGGATATATGCATTTTCTTACTCTATAAGATTTAAGGAGTTAATTAGGTTAGAACCTGTGTGTATCATATGCTTAGCAGAAGTCTGGAAGAGATGAATAAAATGCAAAATATAAATATCCAAACATATACTATATATAAATATAAAAAATATGAAACAGAACAGCAAATTTAAATTTGTGGAAACTAAGAGGGAATATAGTGCAATTCAGAGTTAGATAAAGAAGAGATTAAGGCCAAGTTAACAGTTAACTTTTAAAAATTAAGGGGCATATGTATATTTGAAGTAAGAACAACCGCAAAAAACAAAACTGAACTAAAATCAGCTGGTTCATTTAAGAAAGACATTCTGAGATGGAAAGGAGATGTGTAAAAACATTTCAAAATAAATGGATTCTATCTTGTCAGCAAATTGAAGTGAGAGAATCAAGGTAATGAGAGATGAAATCAATGGTGACTCCTGGTGATAGCATGTTTGAAACGCTTGTCACTGGGTCACAGCCTGGAGTACAGGCACAAGGTCACAGGAGTCAGAGAGACTAGAGGAAAAGGGAGAAGTTAAATGATGAGAAGTTTCATCATCAAGAGCAAGTTTTGGGGGAGTGAAAGCGTGGGAGAGGTGAGAGGAGAGAAGAATGCAACCAAGGGTGGAAAGCCTTTGAATCCATCTGCAGTTCTTTATTTTTTTTATATTTTTATGTTTTGTAGAAACGGCCTTTTAAATTTGCATTTTTTTTTTTTTTTTTTTGAGACAGAGCCTCAAGCTGCCATCCTGGATACAGTGCTGTGGCATCACAGCTCACAGCAACCTCCAATTCCTGGGCTCAAGCGAGTCTCCTGCCTCCGCCTCCCAAGTAGCTGGGACTACAGGCACCTGCCACAATGCACAGCCATTTTTTGGTTGCAGCTGTCATTGTTGTTTGGCGGGCCCGGGCTGGATTCGAACCCGCCAGCTCAGGTGTATGTGGCTGGTGCCTTAGACCGCTGAGCCACAGGCACCGAGCCTAAATTTGCATTTTTAACAGCTTGCACAGGAATGGCTAATGGGTCACACCCGGGAAATAGCTATCGACCCTAGATCGGTGCAGGAAGTAGCCGCAGTGGAAAAAGAACACACAAATGGACCCATCAGGGTAATGCTAAGAAGCTAAGCAGTTTTATTTTTCTTTTCTAAGAACTGACCAGGAGAAATATAATCAGCCAGCTGGAATTCAGAGAAACATGGAACAGCCAGAGATAGCAGACAGAATGATCATCCACGCTGCAGGAAGAGATAGAGAGTCAGCTGTGAAATTCTGAACCATGAGTATCCTTAAAATAAACCTTATTTTAAAAGTAGCCTCACTAAGTAGCCAACTTTGCACAACAGGGTTAAAAATAAAAATGCACGATGAGCAGACCACATAAGCTTGATGAGTCCCATGAACTGAGGCTACTTTGGTTGCACCATCAACTGAGTTATCCCTGTGCATTTGCCCCCCATGGAGCTTGGACCATCCTTTATCACTTCCCCAACTGTCAGTTGCAACTCCCAGGTCATATGCTCAACCTAACACACCTGACTTGAGTTTTCAACCCACACGCTTAGTATGGCAGCATCTGCTTAAAAGAATTGTTTCCAGTCATTGGAAAGAGATTAGTAGAACTACCACGTACCAATCTGAATAACATGTATTTTATTTTTTATTTTTCACATTAGAAACACAAAGTATTCAGAAAGTAGCATCACAGAAAAACCTACCGTTCTTCTAGCCCTACACGCGTTTGAGTTGTTAGCTGAAATATGACATGGGTGTATATAATTGAGTGCATTGACTCTCCTGGCACAGCTAACAGGGACCTGGAACATTTGATTTTTGCTTGCAAAGTGATACATCTGTACTATTCCAAAGAGAGGCGAAGAAAAGCAAGGGCGCTCAGATTTCTTTCTTCTTTGTTCATTTCTCTTTCCTGTTGAATGTTGGGAGGGGTTGATCATCCCCCGGGGATTAAGACATTCAAAGTGGTCAGTAATTTCCATAATAGGATTCAGCGATCAGATTCAAAAGCAAAGAACAACCTAATAGGAAAGGATCAGAAGGATGAATGGCTGGTATAGAGCAGGCTCTGTGAGCAGAGAAACAGAGCCTTCTTGAAGAGAGCGTTTTGTTAGCCCCTGAGACGTACACAGATACTAGACATTATTTAAAGGTGAGGAAGTCTTGATGTCTTAATGTCCTGATGGAATAATTTCTATCCTAATAATGGGCTGCGAGATTGAAAGAACAACAAAGACATTTTGAAAGGGAGAAAAAATGGAAAGGGAAAAAAAATTCAGGGCTCATCTGTTGGAACAAATTTCTGGAAGAGTAAGTGGAGCTCTGAGAATAGGCAGGAAGAAAGAACCCAAGGCCAAATTCATGGCTGAGTGTGGCTTTTAGTGAATCATTGATATGTAGAGTCCTGCTTTTAATATTTTCTGGGAAATAGCCAGGCGTTGTGGTGGGTGCCTGTGGTCCCAGCTACTCGGGAGACTTTGAAAATCTCCTAAGCCCAAGAGCTGGAGGTTGCTGTGAGCTGTGTGACACCACAGCACTCTACCAAGGACCATATACTGAGACTCTGTCTCTACAAAAAAAAAATAAAATAAATTATATATATATATATTTATTCTGGGGGAAAAAGTGTTCATTAACTTCATTCATGGAAGGAATACTAACTAAGGGGTTTAGACTGAAAAATCTCTCCCTTTCTCTCATAAATATTTTATTCCATCTCACAATTGTCCTCTTTGGTGACATGGTGACAACATTGCATCTAGTGTAGAAGACAAAACCTCAGGCTGTGGAGTCAGATAGATTCAATTCTAACTCTCCATTTGTTGCTTATTAAACCATGATCTCAGTTAAGTCATTTAAACTTTTGAGCCTCATGTGATTCATCTGTAAAAAATAGATATAAAGCACACTTTGGAGGACTAAAATAACAAAAATATGCACATATATTCACCAATACATTCACATGGTTACACATGTAAGCACAAATATCTGTGTGTGTGTGTGTGTGCGCGTGTGCGTGCACAGAATACTGCCCCGTTTTGCTAAATGGTAACCAAAAACTGGCTGGTTTTCTGTGCATTAGAGAATGTAGTTTTCTTTTTTTTTCTTTCCCTTTCCTTCCCTTCCCCTCCCCTCCCCTCCCCTCCCTTCCCTTTCCTTCCCTTCTCGTCCTTGCCTTTCACTTCCCTTTCCCTCCTTTCCTTTACTTTCCTTCATTGCCCTTCCCTTCCTTCCCCTTCCTTTCCCTTTCCCTCATTTCCTTTCCTTTCCTTCCATGCCCTTCCCTTCCTTCCCCTTCCTTCCTTTCCCCTTCTTTCCTTTCCCTTCCCTCCCTTTCCTTCCCTTCCTTTCCCTTCCATTCCCTTCCCTTCCCTTCCTTTTTTTTCCTTCCGTTCCTTTCCTTGCCCTTCCCTTCCTTCCCTTCCCTTCCCCTTCCCTTCCTTTCCCTTCCCTTCCTTTCTCTTCCCTTCCCTTCTCTCCCCTTCCCTTCCCTTCCTTTCCTTCCTTGCCCTTCTTTTCCTTTTCTTTCCGTCCCGTCCCTTTCCTTGCTTTTCTCTTCCCTTCCTTCCCCTCCCCTTCCTTTCCTTTCCTTTCCTTTCCTTCCTTGCCCTTCCTTCCCTTCCCTTCCTTTCCTTTTCCTTCCCTTCCCTTCCCTTCTTTTCCTTTCCTTTCCTTTCCTTCCTTGCCCTTCCTTTCCTTTCCCTCCCTTTCCTTCTCTTCCCTTCCCTTCCCTTCTCTTTGCCTTCTTTCCTTTCCTCTCCTCTCCTGTCCTTTCCTTCCTTTCCCTTCCCTTCCCTTCTCTCCCCCTCCCTTCCCTTCCTTTCCTTTCCTTCCCTTTCCTTTCCTTTCCTTTCCTTCCTTGCCCTTCCTTCCCTTCTCTTCCCTTTCCCTTCCCTTCCCTTCTTTTCCGTTCCCTTCCCTTCCCTTTCTTTTCCTTTCCTTCCTTGCCCTTCCTTCCCTTCTCTTCCCTTTTCCTTCCCTTCCCTTCTTTTCCCTTCCCTTCCCTTTCCTTTCTTTCCTTGCCCTTCCTTTCCTTTCCCTCCCTTTCCTTCTCTTCCCTTCCCTTCCCTTTCCTCTCCTTTCCTTTCCTTTCCATCCCTTCCCTTCCTTCCCTTTGCTTTCCCTTCCTTTTTTTTTTTTCTTTAACTTAGACCAGTGTTAACTAGAATCCCACATGATAGGGGCAGCAAACCCATCTATGACTTTTCCCTAACACTATGGAGGGTGGTTGTGTACCATTGCTTGGGAATTTATCTTTTTATCTGGGAAACAGTTGGGTCAAAATTTATTTATCAGATAGCAGTGTTTTTCAACCTTTTTTTTTATCTCAAGGCACAGTTGAACGTATAGTTAAACTTTCATGAGACACTTAAATTATATTGATTTAAATAAAAAGAGTAATAAAAGGATATACTGACTGTGTTTTGAACTTCTTTTGAAAATAATTTAATTAATGATCTTTAAAACTTTTTGTGGCATGCACACAAAGATCTTCTCATGGCATACCAGCGTGCCATTACATGCTAATTGAAAATCACTGCCAGATAGCATGAGAAAAATATTTATCTATTATTAAAAATAGGTGTTTTTTTTGTTGTTGTTGTTTTTTACTTCAAACTCTCACTTCCCTTGATTATATCTGCAATCCAAACAGTGTTTTAGAAACACATTCGACATGGACAGTTTCATTCCTGTGAGTTCCTTTCAGGAGTTTGAAAGAAATAGTTTTCTTGTCAGACATGCAACATCAACTTACCCAGTGAACGGCCAGCCTTGGTTCATGGGATAATCTTTCCAATCTTGCAGGTTAGGAAAGAATCAGCCTATTCCCAACCCAATCCAACCAAGTCTTACATAGGGTATGGTTTTTACATATAGGTTATTTTATGAATATGATGGGAGGATTCCTCCTAAGTGCAAAGTGATGGTAGAGACTTATGGGCACATGGCTTAGGAAAGTAAATCTTGCTTATACTATTTTCTTATTTAAGAGAATGGCTAAAAAACAGGCATGAATACATACACATGTTGGCGGCTATTGAATTTTTAGAAGGTCAGGGTTTTGAAGAGAAATGGTATGAAATTACTTTATAATGTCTTTTAAGCATTAAATGCATTTAATTTTCAGTGTGTTACAAAATCAGATCAGAGATAGTTAAAATTAGAAATCGGAATGGGGTATATGAAAATGAATTGTGCCTGGATTAAGAAGATTTTCTCAGAGATGGGAGTAAAGGTTAGCAAGAAAAAGTGCAAGTGAAGTGAGGCAGAGTAGGAAAGCTAGTATTTTTATTAACAAAAAAATGCTTCAACAGTGTAATACAATCCAATATATGTTGAGAAATAAAAACAAAAACAGAGGAATGTACAGAAATAATAAATAATTCACTTGTACAGTATTTCATTTAATTTCACAACAAGTTTATAGGGTAATACTATTATTACCCCTTTTCTTATTTTAAAAAACTTTTTTTTTTCTTGTAGGACTACACACACATAAACACCAAGAAAAAAAAAAGTTTTTTAAAATAAGAAAAGGGGTAATAATAGTATTACCCTATAAACTTGTTGTGAAATTAAATGAAATACTGTACATATACCACTTAGCAAATAGATACATTAGTATGACTTTATTACAGATAATATTTAGAAACTGAACATAGCCTATTGTGTCCCATTTTTCTCACCCCCCCCCCCGAAGCAATTGCTATGGTGAATTTGATGCACAATCTCAGAGTTCATGTGGAAGTTACTAACACAGGTGCATTTACCAAGACTTGCATGTGTGCACGCACACACACATATTTTGCTTTAACTTTTACAGAGAAAATGGTTCGTTTTCTTCTATTGTACCTTTTGTGATTGTTGTTCACTCAATTTAGTTTTTGAAAATTATCCACTTGACACATATGGTTCTAGTTCATTTCTTTTCTTGTCTTTCTTTCTTTCTTTCTTTTTTTTTTTTTTTTTTGAGACAGAGTTTCACTTTGTCACCGTTAGTAGAGTGGGGTGCCATCATAGCTCTCAGCAAAATCCAACACTTGGGCTCAAGCGATCCTCTTGCATCAGCCTCCCAAGTAGGTAGAACTACAGATGCCTTCCACAATGCCCAGCTATTTTTAGAGATGAGGTTGCACTCTGGCTCAGGCTGGTTTTGAACCTAAGCACTCAGGCAATCCATCAGCCTCGGCTTCCCAAGTGCTGGGATTACTGGAGTCAGCCACTTGGCCTGGCTCTAGTTCATTTCTTTTGAACATTTTGCATTCTTTGTCATATAAAAGTTCACATATTTCAGTTACCTGTTCTCTTTGCGGAAATTTTAGGTAATTTCTGACTTGAAGCAATTGTAAGAAAGGCTACCTTAAATATTCTCATAAATAGCCTTTTCCACATGGCTCAGAGTTTGTTTTGTTTTTAATAAATTGCAATTCTAGATATGGGTTTTCTGGGATATAAGAGATGGCACATTTTTGGTTTTGCTAGATATTACATTCTTTCCAGTAAATGCACCAATTTACCATTAAGAAATGTATGAAAATACCTATTCACCTATCTTTCTAACTATGAGTATGAATAGTGCTCTTCTTAATTTTTTTACAATTTTGCAAATGATATCTCATTTTAGTTTGATTTACATTTCTCTGATTGCCAATAAAACTGAATATGTTTTCATATTCTTTGAATACTTGAGTTTATTGCTTTCCCCCAATATTTTGCTTCATTTTTCTCCTGAGTTATTTGCCATTTTCTTATCGACTCATTAGTCTTTACACTGAACACTAAAATATCTTACTGGCTATAATCTTAGCACTTTGGGAAGCAGAGGAGGGTGGATTGTTTGAGCTCAGGAGTTGGAGACCAGCCTGAGCAAGAGCAAGGACTCATCTCCAAAAATATATCCAGGCATGTGGTGGGTGCCAGTAGTCCCAGGTATTTGAGAGGCTGAGGCAGGGGGATCACTTGAGCCCAAGAGTTTGAGGTTGCTGTGAGTGATGACGCCATGGCACTTTTCCAACGGTGACAAAGTGAGACTCCCCAAAATATATCTTATTAGTTGTGCATTAAGGTTTAACTTTGTTTATGGTACCTGTGGTTGTACAGTATTCTGTTTACTTTGAAATAGCCACATTTATTAATCTCTTATTTGCTTTAAGCCTTAGCTTGAGAGTGGGTGTTGGTAGGACTTTATTCAGTTCTGATCGAATTTAGCATGTAGAGTAATCACAGTTATGATTCTTGGTAATCATTTTAAGAGCTTGTTAAACAGGCAGACTCTTTGGCCTCACTCTCTCAAAGAGTCGAGGGTTCTGATTGGGACCCAGAACACAGGAAGTCATGGAAGGAGATTTGCAAACACACTTTGAGATAAGCCCCCTTAGTCAGAAGCCTGGAAGCCTGCCCTGCTCTGAATTCTTGTCCTTTTCTTTTCCTTTTTTTCGCTTTTATTCTTTTCCGCATCCTCATGGAAAGAAGCTATGAGTCCGGCGAAATGCATGGGATGAACATATCATCATTCTGAAGGAAAGCGCTGGTTTTGATCCTTCTCTATAATCCTGAAACAAGGAGCTATTTCAAGTCTCACCAGCCCAATACCCCCCTGTGGAAGTCAGTCACTGTCACAAGGAGAAAGGTGGATCATTTAAATAGAAAACCCTGCCAGTGCTCGTTTCTATTATTTTATTCATGTCTTCCAGAGAACTTGATATTTAAAGAACAATTCTTCCAAACAGCTATTTTGCATGAAAACTTAAGGGGAACATGGAGTATTTAAGAGATAGGTGGGGGATTTTTTTTTTTTTTTGGTTTATTTTATTTTACTTTTAATGAAAACAGCATAAGGAATAAAGAAAAGTTGGAAAACACTCTGAAAATTTGGAGCATCAGGAAAAATACTTTTTCTAACGCTAAGGAATTTTAGAGAGATTCAACTTAGGGATTTTCCTTGTTCTCAGTCAGATTTATTCCCCACTGGTATTTATGTGCAATATCAAATGTTTTAATGTTGTGGATTTGTCCCAAATGCCATTAATAAAGTGGCTTCCTGTCTCAGCTAAGGTAAGCTGTTCACCCAATTTAGGAAATAACTGATCCATGTTTTGAGACAAAGCTCCTTTGTTTAAAAGACCTTGAGATTAGAATGACAACCAGGGGACATTTGACCCAAATCCCAGAAAGTCCTGAGAATGGATTTTCTCTGGTTAGCGCTTGCTGCAGTTGAAAACATTAAAACAGAAGAGAAATGTCTGGGAGAAAAGCCCCCATTTACCTAGCAGTAGGAGAACTGATATATTCTTTCCAAAAGTCTTTGTTTATATGCCTCAAAGGAATAGGTGGATTCTAGTTAGGTGTTTTGGTCAGTTTTATGGGGAAGTTGACTCAGGCCGCAAATCTTTAGGAAGTGTTGAAAGCTGAGTCATTTCCAACGTGTAAATCCTGTTGCAACAAACAGCACCCATTTGCTGACTTTGGACAGTTTCAGGTAGAAGAAAGTTAGACATGAATTGACTCTCAAGATGGAGGCAGAATGAACTGGATGGAAACAATCGCATCTCTTTGTGCAATCGTCTTAAACATTCCTGCTCCCGACCTTCTCCCACTGCTAACCATTTGAAGGAACCCAGAGGGAACTTCAAGATTTCATGTGAACTCAAAGACCGAATTATACATCTTACTCATTGTAATCAGTGCACCCTGAGCCCTGACACAAATGTTACTTTCACACTGCGCATGATAAAAATATTCTAAAAATGAACAATGTTTAAAGATATATTACCTTTTTCCTTTTTTTTTCTTTCCTCTGTATTCCCAGTTGATTTGGGAGAAAATGAATAGAATCATTTTGGAAATACACAGTGTGAGTCCCAACAAGTAAATAAAAGAAAATTTCCAAATGAACTGGAAATTCAGTTATTACTTTTCTCATAAAATCTCGAAGCACTCAAAAGTGCATGAATACATATTTCAAGAAACTTTATAAGCATTTAATTTCTGCTAAAGAGCTAACAGACTGACAGAAAATTCTTGGGTGATTTGTTTTTTTTTTTTCCATGAACGCAAAGAGCCAGGGTGTCAAATAAAGACTAAAATACAGGTGTTCTGAGTGCAGTATGGCCAGCTCAGACCAGGGCAGCCTGGACAGCCGCATGCCTCACTTTATGCTTGGACTTTGACAGTAAATATTTGACTGTGAAACAGTGAGGACCTGAATAGTAAATATTTTACGAGGGAAAACGGGAACGCCCTTTGCGGCGTCCATCCCTCACATTAAACATACTAATTTCTGTTAACTGGGAACCATATAATTCTCTATTTACCCCTGTCAATAATTAGTCATGATTTGAATCCTGAATCCTGCTTCCGTTACAAATAGGATGCTCCCCTCTTTCTTTTTTATCTTATCTGGAATACATCTAAATATCAGTTCATGAAGTCTGTAGTACTTGAGTGAATTACGTGCAGTGCACAGGGAGAATTTATTCTCTGATAACAAGGGTTTCAAGAAATTTATCTTTTTTTTCCTCCTCCATCCCATCGACTCCATCTTTCTCCAGGCACCGTCGTGAGTGACAACCCAGGAGACTGATTCTCTGCCCATCAAGCTTTTAGAGGACTTGGTAGAACCTTTCCTCTTCTCTCTGAGAGACAACATCTGCTTTTCATTATACATCAGATTATGATACACTCCAAAAAAGAAAATGGTCAAAATGATTACAAAGGGACTTCTGGTAACACTGCCGTTTGTTCCTGGGGGTGCCAAGGTGAAGAATCCAAACTGTTTCACAGGCCGCTGTAAACTGGATCCATTTTGTCATATACACAAGTGAAATTCAGCAGTGTTTCTTTAAGAATTTTTGCTGCTCTTATTTACTGTGGGAGAGGCCCTTGGGTTTTCTTTCTTCTTCCTTTGGTATAACCCTAATGCATTTTATATGTCCTTTAATCTCAGTTCCAGTTCTGTCAATATTTGAGCTTATCTTAAAACGAAGAACTCCAAAGGAGCGTCAAAGAAAGTCAATGCTCACTCCGGAAGGTAAATAACAATTATTTCATTAAACAACCAAATCACAAAGTACCCCTTGGACCAGTTCTCAACGTACATAGGAGGATGCAGTTTTCCCCAAATCCCTCCCCGTGGAATGAGGACTTTAAAAGTCTCGAGGTTTCTAATGCTGAGTTAGCTTTCCAAAAATGTATTGCTTTGCTCACAAATCCTGTGGCAAATAATATCTGAAAATAGAAATTCCAGTGTTAAGAAATCTAATCTCTGGGTAAGTCTTTTTTTCTTTAGAAGGCTTATTTCTGCAGATGAGAGGTGGGTCATAGGCACCGATGTATTGATCTGAGTTCCGTGAAGGAAACATCACTGGGAAAACCCACTCAGCCTTCAGACACCTTCTCCAGGAGCCAACTTGATTGATTGTCTCTGGACTTTTCCCACTGCAGAGCAGACAGGAGTACAGACTCAAGTTTAGATTACCACATAGATGCTCAGCCTATGGAAACAGGTGTCGATTTTCCCATAAGCCTCTATTTTCCTGAACTCTGGAGACTGTGTGTCCTCATAGTAAAAGTGAGCCCAACTTTAACAAAAGCAGGTAACAGGACACACGTTATTCCCACGCTGCCACTTCTTAAACAATAACTGGGTGGCCAGGTGTGGCGATGGGCACTGGCTGTGATGCTTTCAAGTTTCTTCCTATGCCAGGACAACAACATGCACAAACACAACCACACACACACAGGGAATAATATTAAAAACTGGGGTGGCTGGATGTTTTTCACGGCCCTGCTTTCTTGTGGGTTTTAGCAGGACAGATGCAAACAATTTTTCCCCGTAATAACTCAGAGGACCGTCCCTGTGGGCAGTGCAAACGTTCAGTTTGTTTGCAGATTCCACACTCCAAGAGCAGATTCCACACATTGTCTTCAATCTCCCTTCTCCTTCTTTCTACTTTCATGCCACTGGAGGTTCTGGCTGCGTCCTGCTGGGAAGTCATTAGTGCTGAAGGAACAACAACCAACACACCAGTGAGGGAAGAGAGTAAAAAAGAAAAAAAGGAGAGGATGGGGCATGGGGAACGAAATAACTGGCAGCAGGGCAGCTTCCTCTGACCACTGCTGATGTGATAGCCATCTGGGTACCCCAGAGGTCAAGTACTAAGATTTCTGAATTTAAGTAGAAACTAAAAGTCCAATCTAGTGCAATCAGTTGTGTTCTTCAACAAGGGGTATGCTGTGATGTGAATTATGCAAAGTGTGAGCATGTACCTGCTACAGCCAGTGGGCACCTTCCATGGGACTGAGGCAATGCAGGAGATGCCATGTTGGCGGGGCACCGAGTGTTTCTTTTTGTTTATGAATGTTGATTGATTTGACTAGCCATATGTGACTTGTAGCCATCATAGTGATCAGGGCAGGGATAGAGAAAAACTCACTCACAACTTTCCATCTTTTTTGCTCAACACATCGGCAGATTGCTATCACAGACATGCACCTAAAATAATGGTCCCTTTCGTTTTTTTAAACATGTTTTTGTGGATTCTTTCTGAGTCTTCAGCTAACGTAAAGGACGTTTGGTTACATAGATGTTCCTTCTAGTCCACAGTGGACCTGAATATATTAATAAACATATGTATCCAAACAAACACAGAGGCAGAGCTACCACGCTTGAGGGCATGTTAAACAAAGGCTTTGGAAACAGATGGACTTGAACTTAAATTCTAATATCACCACATTCTGGTTCTATGATCTTAGGCAAGACATTGAACTGTCTCCTCCTTTATTTTCTCATTTGCCTAAATGGCATTAGAATGCCCATTGACTGGAATGTTCTGATAATTAAAGCAAGGGAGTTGACTAAACATTATATTATCCCCCCCACACCATTGGCTACTTCTATGTTTAACTATGGACAATTTATCCCAGGATTATTGTAGACTAAAATACTAAAACCAATAATAGTGGTGATAATTGCAAACCAATAAGAATAATAATAAATAATAAATTCAGTTAGCCTTTCATTTTAATGTATTTTATATGGAATGGCTAATTAGCTTTGCTATAACAAAGAAACCTCAAAATATAATGAATGGCTTAAAAAAAAAGATATTTATTGACATGTCTCTTCCTTGAGTTGGGCAGGTCAAGTTGATGGAGTGGTTTGGTGGCAAGAACTTTTTCATGTTCTCTACTTTTTTCCATTTTTCCCCCCACTGTCTCCTAGAGAAGGTGTTAACAAACCACAGCTCCAAACCCAAAGCCTGTTATCTATTTTTATATATAAATTTTTATTAGAACATAGCTACACCTAGTTGTTTATGACTTGTCTCTGACTTTTTTGATGCTACCACAGCAGAGTTGAGTGTTACAGAGAACTTCTGACATCTCAAATATTTACTATCCTTAAAAGTTTGCAAATCCCTACCCTAGAATCCTGTGCTCATCTGCACATTGAGTGTTGATCAAAGTCTCAACAAATGGCCTTTTTTAAATGGAGGCAAAAATTGTACACTTCACTTTTTCTCCATTCCATTTATTTCTTTATTCATTGAACCAATATTTGAACACCAGTTGGTGCCTACCACAGCTCTCGTCACTTGGAATACATTCCATTAGCAAAAATTTCATCATACGGCAACCTCTAGTTACTAGAAGGTTCTGGGGAAAAAAAAAAAAAACCTCCACAGGTCAGCCTATGTGGCCAGAGTAACCTCCTTATTATTAGCTTTCCTCTGTGCAACTATAAACTGTTAGCTGACACCTGACGGTAGATCACGTGATAAAGAAAAGACTAGGGGCCACTGCAGTGGCTCACCCTTTTAATCCTAGCATTCTGGGAGGCCGCAGTGGGAAGACCCTTTGTGCTTAGAAGTTTGAGAACAGGCTGGCCAGCCTGAGCAGGAGTGAGACCTCATCTCTACTAAAAACAGAAAAAAATTAGCCAGGCGCTGAGGCAGGAAGATCACTTGAGCCCAGGAGTTTGAGGTTGTTGTGTGCTAGGCTGATGCCAGGGCACTCTAGCCTGGGCAACAGAGTAAGACTCTGCCTTAAAAAAAAAAAAAAAAAAAAGAATAGATACCTAGAGAAGAACTGGAATAAAAAGCAAGACATCATGATAATTTTTAAGTGACTAAGATTTCATAATACAAGATTGGGTTTCTTAATTAGTCATTGTTTATCAAGCTTCAGCTATATGCCAGATTTTGGGAATATACTACGCAGTGGTAAAAAACAAACAAACAAACAAAACCCACATCATCTCCATGAATTTACTATGATTAGTCTAAGGAGTTAGTGTGAAATGTTCACATTCTTTCCAAAATGCTTATTTCATACAGAGAGGAACATGCCCTCTTTCAACTCAGCAAGCATTTTCCTATTAAGCAAAACATTACTTTTATGTAAAGACAAGCTCCTATCATCAGGAGCTATCATCAGCTTCCTTTGTTTTAGTCTGGATTGGACATTTATTCTTTTGAAGACAGCAAACAAAATTTCATACTTAGATACCAAATCACACCCGACTGCCATTTTCCGTAAATAATTAATTAATGTTTTACAAACCACATAAAGGATATACTATATCAGAGCACTCTAGACTGAAAGAGAAGCATTTCATTGCACTTACAGTTTTGCAAATACATGGTCATTCACCACCTATTTTATATCTAATATGGTTATGGTGATGATAGATACAAAATATCTAAACATTCATCCCTTGACAGGCACTCAGAGGCAGGCTGAATGTTTCCATTTACAAGTCAGTTTCACAAAAACCATCTCTCTGGATAGTCAGATAAACTGTGTAACTGCGTGCTATTGATATGACTTAATAGATTAAGGAGGTATTTCTATTAAGTAAATGAATTTGAAAACGCTGACTTGATGCTTGAAAAGCATCTTTTTAAAAAACAATTAAAAGTAACAAGAATGAAAGTCAAAGGGCGAAATTATATATAAATTTCCTGACTACAACAGGTTCGATAGAAGTCGACAAGAATAAAATGGAACAGAAGAGAATGAGAAAAACCAGGGAATGGGCTCCGCACCTGTGGCTCAATAGGTTAAGGTACCAGCCACATACACCTGAGCTGGAGTGTTCAAATACAATCCCAGCCACCCAAACAATGATGAGGGCTGCAACCAAAAAATGGCCGGGCATTGTGTGGGCCTGTAGTCCCAGCTACTTCGGAGGCGGAGGCAGGAGACTCGTTTGAGCCCAGGAATTGGAGGTTGCTGTGAGCTGTGATGCCACAGCACTCTATCCAAGGTGACAGCTTGAGGCTCTGTCTCAAAAAACAAAAAACAAAAAAAACCCCAAACTATGAACATTGTATTTGTTCAATATCTGGATGTCCATTGCTAAAAAGCAAGACTGGTCTTCTTTATCTAGATGTTGGGCTCAGAAAACTGGCTGTTTAAGGAGTCACCTTGCCAAGTCATGGAAGCAGCCAAAGTGCCCATCGACCACGAATGGATTAATAAATTGTGGTATATATATATATATGAATATTACGCTATTACGCAGCCTTAAAAAAAGATGGAGACTTTACCACTTTCATGTTTACATGGATCCAACTGGAACATATTCTTCTTAGCAAAGTATCTCCAGAACAGAAGAAAAAGTATCCAATGTACTCAGCCTTACTATGAAACCAATGTATAGCTTTCATATGAAAGCTATAATGCAATTATAGCCCAAGAAAAAAGGGAAAGGGGAGAAGGAGGGGCGGGGAGGGGGGAGGCTGGGTGGAGGGAGACTAATTGGTGGAATCACACCTACAGTGCATCTTACAAGGGTACATGTGAAATTTACTGAATGTAGAATATAAATGTCTTAACATAGTAACTAAGAAAATGCTGCAAAGGCTATATTAACCAGTTTGATGAAAATATATCAAATTATATATAAAACCAGTATATTATACCCCATGATTGCATTAATGTACATAGCTATGATTTAATAAAAAAATAGTGAAATTAGGGAGCCATACAATCTCCTGTGTCATGAAATCATAGGGTGGCAGCTGTAATGGAAAAGAGAAAGGTTAGCAAATGTTTGTTCATTTATTTATCAAGAAATATTTATTAAACATGTATAATATAGCAATCTATAGGCTGGGCAGTAGGACAGACTGGTGACCAAGAGAGGTGAGACGTTTCTAGGCTTGAAGTTTGTATTCAACGTTTCAAAGGAAGTGAAGAGATGGTGTAATAGCCTATTGGATAAAAGCAATATAGCAGAGGTTTTGTTTGTTAATTGCTCTAAGATTTCTAGTATTGAAGATTGGGGAAATTGAGCCATTTCTTTAAATGGAGCAACCAAGAAGTAAGATTTTTATGAAAGGAAATAAGTAGCTCTCGGTTTAGGCAAGAACAAATATTATCTGATGTCAGGGGATGCTACATTTAGAATAACTTCTAAGAAAATTAAGAATGGGCGACTCCTGTGGCTCAGCAAGTAGGGCACCGGCCCCATATACCGAAGGTGGCGGGTTCAAGCCCAGCCTCAGCCGAACTGCAAAAAAACAAAAAAATAGCTGGGCGCTGTGGCGGGTGCCTGTAGTCCCAGCTACTCGGGAGGCTGAGGGAAGAGAATCGCTTAAGCCCAGGAGCTGGAGGTTGCTGTGAGCAGTGTGACGCCACGGCACTCTACCCAGGGCGATAAAGTGAGACTCTGTCTCTACAAAAAAATTAAAAAAAAAAAGAAAATTAAGAATGGGAGACATGGCGTTATTTGGGTACCAGGCTGGAAGAACAGGTACATGCTTGTGATTTGAAGAATATTTGCAGCCAAGAGAATGAATGAATGTTTGCAGAAAGCGAGACTGGCATAAAGAAAAGTGTGATGAGAAGATGCATAAAGAAAAGTGTGATGAAAGTGTGATGAGAAGATACTTCTCTGCTAGTATCAAGTATCTCTTGATACTAGCAGAGAAGAAGTCAGGCAAAGAGAGTATTAGAAAAAGGAGGAATGATGACAGCCGAGAGAGCAGAATTAGGAAATCACACAGTTGGAAACCAAGGAAGAATTTCTAGCATGGAGCTGAGGTCAGACAGAGGTCAATGGGAAAAGGATTGGAGAAGGCCATCTGGGTGAATCACACTTAACCCTTCAGGGAACAGATTTATGAAGACAATTAGAAATGAAAGGGAGATTTCCAAATGCTTGATGGTGAATAGGCAGGTACAACTCAGGATCAGCAGACCTAGGTCTCCTATGAAGAATGAAATCTGCAAATGTAGCTCACAGACAATGTAGGTTAAAGTTAAGAGCTGAGCATTGCTAAAAATATTAATAGGAAAAAAAATTCCAAGAAGGGGAAGTGTGTGTAATTGAAAATCTTAGAAAGGAGTGGAAAATTCTATAAATGAAGAAGAAATGGCTCCAGGAGAGTTTTAGGAACTAGAAGTACAACATTTCAAGTCATGTTATTCTAAAATAAGATCACCTCTATCTATGTAAATGCAATTGTTAACTCAACAGCGTTTGCCTCCTCTTAGGTTGCAGCAGGTTCTGAACATGGAAGCAGCTCAGTTTTCACACCCTGAGACCCTGAGATGATATTTGCAGGGCACGATTCTTCCATCTGTGTAAATGTTCTTCTCCGTCTTCTCCCCAGGTGACTATCTAACCCCCTCAACATTGCTTTTCCACCAGGTGGCAATGCCCCCTTACTATTGAGGAGCTAAAACCTTAACCATAAAGAAAACAGTGAATAATCTCATTTCTGAAGGAGCATTCTGACAACTTTCTTTGTTTAGAATGTTGACATTTTCATCAGACTTGGCTTCTGGAAATATCATTACAGACCCCCAAACTTCTGATTAAACACAGCCCGCAGAGGTGATAGTATGCTTTATATCAAAAGACATTCACCTAATATCTTGAGCTTTACTAGATAGAAACCAACAAGAATAACAAAAACCAAAATTGTAGTCTGAAATTTTGAGAGGATCAGGCAAATAACAGAAAATCTTACATACTCAAGAAAGAAAGGGTGGATGAAATAATTGATTAAAAAACACAAAATGAGAGAAGAGGGAGGAAATTTAGGGATTGATTCATACATGTTCTTAAATTAGTAATCACTACATATTTGGTGCGTGGAAGAAAGGAGTGGGAAAGGAGTTGCTGATAAAGGCAATATTCCAGGACCTACTCACCCATAAGTTGTTAAAAGAATGAAAGAAAACATTTTTTAAAATCAAGCGTAGAATATAGAATAGAACTGGAGGCAGAAAACTACGGTCTGTGAGACAAATGTGGCTTATCAACTGGTTTTTACAAATAAAGTTTTATTAAAACAGTATCCGTGTTTATTTATATGTTGACTCTGGTGATTTCCTGGTACTACAGCTTCACAGAATTCTGTATTTGCCACAGACTACCAGGCTCACAGGCCTAAGACACTTCCTAGCTGGATCTTAGTACGTTTGAAGGTTCTGCTTAAGGGTAGAAAAGAAGTGGGTAAGTGTTCAAAGGTTACCCTAAGTGCTTCTGCCCCTGAAAAACTAAGGCCCAAATTTGGCTTACAAAACTTAGGAAGGTGAGTTTGCTGGTTCTCATTCTAGCTTGTAACTTACTCAGTGCTGCACTGCCAGTAAGGGTCTTTGGCAAACACCTATAGGAGAAGTGTCTAAAACTAAAGTGTGGATCACTGGAAATAGGAATGCTGTCAAAATAAAGGAATTAAGTTGATTAAAGGTGTGGTAGGCTAATTTACTGTACCAGCTCATAATGATTAAGGTTGGCACCGAGGACAGTCAGTACAAACCCACCCAGACTTGGCAGAGTAAATGACCCCAACCAACTTAGCTTCTTGGCTTCGTCTCCAGGTAAAATGTACTTAAATTAGTAAAAATTGTATTGGGACACTGGGCTGTTCTTGGGGTTCTGTGGCATCAACAGCAACAAGACAAATAGCAAAGGTGACTTCATTCGTGGGGCACTGTGATTCACATTTCCAGATGAGAAAAATTGCCTCTGAAGTCCCAGGGTCTTTGAGAACTCTCTCAATATGTAAGAGAATTTATTTTCAATCTCTAAATACTCAAATTCCAAGTCTGCTTTTAGATCCCTGCCTCTTGATAGAAAATTTAAGTAGGTTCCTAGAGCAAAAGACTGGAGTGCCAAGTGTTTCTGGGACCACACTGGCCGTGGTACAGGATCCGTGGGTAGTGGGCAGGACGTTGCAGGGGCCCACCCACCAACACACAGATCTTCGCACCCAGACAAGGTTTATGTGGGGATGTGGGAACATGTAAAAACACAGTATGTTTGCAGCTTTCCTGGGAGGAGCAGGGATTTTCCTAGTATAGAAGAGAAATGTTGTGTGTGTTTCAAGAATACATTCACAGATCACTTCAATATATATTCATCCTATTTTGTACATGATTTATACAGCTGAATTCATTCAAAGGGGGTTTATTGCCCTGGATAGAAAAATGAAACTACCCTGAATGTTGATCCTGAATATTGCAAAATACAATAGAACCATGAAGAATTTGAAACTTACACACTGGAAGAATTTATACAATAGTACAAGAGGTAGACTTCTACACAAGTAGTTATCATAGCTTGAATAATACCAAACCAGAGGTTAGGGATGGTGCTAGGTCAACACAGAAAGAAGCTAGGGAAATTAAGCAATGCTTCATCAAGTGGTGAAGTTGAACCTGGCCCCGAGGTATATGCTGATAGTAAAACAGAATGTTACTTCCAGGCACTCTGTCTTCAGTTATATTTTCCAAAAAGGGAACCAAAGATTTACTTAAAAAATTATAATAGGTAGGGCGGCACCCATGGCTCAAAGGAGTAGAGTGCTGGCCCCATATGCCGGAGATTTCAGATTTCAGCCCTGGCCAAAAACTGTAAATAATAGTTCAAACCCAGTCCTGGCCAGAAAGTGTAAATAATAATAATAACAACAACAACAACAATAATAGGTCCAGATGGATGCTCTTGTACCCTTTTCCTTGTTGCCATAGTTTTCCACTACAGTTGAACTTCCTTAAAACCCAATGAAAGAAGTGGAAGTTTGGACAAGAATATTTAAGGAAAATAGTATATCTATGTGTCATTGCACATATCATAGGTTGTTTCTTTGATGTTTCTGTCTGTTGGTCATCGGTGAACAAACTGAAACATTTTGTAAACCCCACAACACCAGTCATCTTTATAGTTACTCTAGCATTCCGGTATCCTTTTTTATTAAAAAAGGGGGTGGGGCTTAGGAAAAGAACACACAATTTGGTTAGAAAAAAATGTAAGTGACTTTCATTTTCCTTCCTTCTTTCTTTCCTTCCCTTCCTTCCTTTCTTCCCCTCCCTCCCGCTTTCTTTCTTTCTTTCTTTCTTTCTTTCTTTCTTTCTTTCTTTCTTTCTTTCTTTCTTTCTTTCTTTCTTTCTGTCTTTCTTTCTCTCCTTCCTTCTTTCCTTCCTTCCTTACTTCCTTTCTTCTTTCTTTCTTTCTCTCCTTCCTTCCTTCCTTCTTTACTTCTTTCCCCTCCCTCCTTCCCTCCCTCCCTCCTTCCTTCCTTCCTTCCTTCCTTCCTTTATTTCCTTCTTTCTTTCTTCCTTTCTTCTTTCTTTCTTTCTCTCCTTCCTTCCTTGCTTCCTTCCATCCTTCCATCCTTCCTTCTTTCCTCCTTCCCTCCCTTTCTTTCCTTCCTTCTTTCTTCCTGTTGGTGACTATCTTACTCTGTCACCCTGGGTAGAGTGCTACGGTATCATAGCTCACAGCAAACTCTTAGGCTTAACAATCCTTCTGCCTCAGTCTCCCAAGTATCTGGGACTACAGGTGCTTGCCACGATGCTGGCAATTTTTCTGATTTTAGTAGTGATGGTGTCTCACTCTTGCTCAGTCTATCTGAAACTCCTGAGCTCAAGCAATCCTCCCACCTCAGCCATGCAGAGTGCTAGGATTATAGACATGAGCCACTGTACCCGGCTTCTTTTTCTTTCTTAATGTATTGTTATTATTTATTTGTTTTTCATCATAAACTTCTTACAGTCAAATTAACTGATATATATATATAAACTGATGGTTATTTGGGGATGCATCAAAAACTTAACTGATCTAAATAATATTCTCAAACCATTATTAAGCCACATTAAACAAATTGTTAAAGGTTGTCAGGTAATCTGTTTAATGAATATTTATTGAGCACCTACAGTGTACAATGTGCCCGGAAACAGGCACGGGAGAACAATTATGAGCAAGACAAATGCCAACATTTGCTTTTTTTCTAGTGAATGAAACACATTTGGCATCACAGTTATGATTAAAAAAAGAAGAAGAAGACCAAAGGATCTCCAACTAAGATGTTAAAAAGAAAGAACATTACAATGACAGGGAAAGTGGGAATGTGGCTAAAAAAAGAAAGGGCAGGAAGGCTGCTTAATTTATAGGGAATTGGCTTAAGTTTTATTGGCAGAAAGAATTGTGACTGACTTTCGGCTTTGGTTTAAGCAAAGGATTCATGCTAATATACTTGAATTTTAAGAAGGAAACAAATATATCAAAGAAAAGAAAATGTCAGAAATAATATGAGAAGACTAACAAAAAAAAAATCCTAATGATGAAAATGAAAAAGCAGAAGATACAGATAGGATGATTGGTTTCTTTTAAAATAATAAAAAAAAATTCAAAAATCCCACATTGCATAGATTCCAATCTTGGTTAATGGAACCTTATCTCCCTAACTTCCTTTACTTTTCTGTCACTTCTTCCACTTTTACAATTCGGCGCTGCACTCACATTTGCTGGCTACAGCAGAAAACGTTTACTATTTTTACTTTTGGTGGTGCTAATGCATTTTCTTTAACAATATTTGTATAGAAATTGTGAGAAGAAAAAAATTGTTATTCAAGATCTGAAAGCTATTCCTTGTTGGTTTGCTAGCACGTATCAGAGGTTCTATAAGGGAACGTTGTATCCCTTTCCAAGTTTTCATAATGTGGGAAAACAGGCATTGTGGGAATGGAGGTGGAGCTGAAGGGAAGCCCACAATCCTAGAAAGATCGGAGGTTTGCTATCAAACAGCATTCAGAAATAATTTGTTTAAAGTTTACTATTAATCGCGATTCTCCAGAGAAACAGAACCATATGATATATACTCATATATACCCACATACATATATTCATATGTAAGTATGGAGAGAAAAAGAGAGATTGATTACAAGGAATTGATTCACATGACTTTTGAGGCAGAGATGACCACAGTCTACCATCTGTAAATTGGAGACCTGGATACCTCTTGCAAAGCTCAGGAGTTCGAGCAAAGTCAGGAGAAGATAGTATAAATTCCAATCTGAAGGCAGCTCAAACTGAGGCAGAAAAAAAGGAGTTTATTCCCTTTTCCTCTGCCATTTACTCTATTTAGATGCTCTGAATTGGATGAAACTCACCACACTAGGGAGACAGGTCTATTTTACTGGGGTCATTGATTTCAAACTAATCTCATATGAAAACATCTTCACAGACATACACAGAAAAGGTTAATCAGGATGTTCAATGGCCCAGTCATTTAGACAAATAAAGTTAGTCACGATATGTGCTAACACTAAAGTTACACAAAAGCATAATATTCAGAACCCCACGGAAGTCTTTAAGACTTAGTTATGTAACAGTTATGTCATTACATAAAAAGAGAGAATTCTTTTTTGTGTTTGTTGTTGTATTCTTTCAGTGTTATTTCCAGGAAAACTTCATGGCAATTGGAAATAACAAAAATTAAAAAATAAGAATGTATGGTTCCCATTTCCTTACTAGTTATCCATTGGAAAAACCAAAGAATTGACCAAATTTACTCAGGAAACTGCTCAAAACTTCAATGACAGAAATATCAGATGCTCTTATCATGTACAAGTCATGAAAAGGATTGCATTTATTGAGTATGTGACACGTGATAAGAGCTTTACATATACTAGCCCAGTCTTCATGGACACCCCATGACCAAATATTATCCTCACAGAAAAAAAAAAAAACAAACACGGAGACAAAAGGCAGTTCAATAACTGGACCATGTGCTCAGCCAGCTGAAGCAGGAGCCTGAGTCCCAGCCCAGGTGCCCCGATTCTTGTTCATTCAAGTACAGCAACATGCTGTAGAAGAAAGTCAGCACACACCACACCAGCGACGTCACAACCCCCACTACTTCCCCTTCCCTTTCCTCCCCTCCCCTCCTTCCTCCTTCCCTTCCCTCCCCGCCTCGCCTCTCCTCTTTTTTCTTATCTTTTTTTCTCTTTCTCTTCTTTTCCTTAGTGCATGAACAAAAACTGTTCAATGCAAAACACACACAAGAAAAATTAAGGAAATCATGTGGTATGAGCAGATACAGTTATATCACTAGAAATGTCACATACCCCATATCATTGTTCTTAACATATTGAGTTTCTAAGGCTGGGCACAGAGGCTCACTCCTGTAATCCCAGCACTCTGGGAGGCCAGGATAGGTGGATTGCCTGGGCTCAGGAGTTCGAGACCAGCCTAAGCAAGAGTAAGACCTGTCTTTAAAAATAGCCAGGTGTTGTGGCGGGCACCTGTAGTCCCAGCTACTCAGGAGTCTGAGGCAAGAGGATCACTTGAGCCCAGGAGTTTGAGGCTGCTGTGAGCTATGATGCTAGAGCACTTCATCCAGGGTGACAAAGTGAGATTCTGTCTCAAAAAGCAAAAACAAAAACAAATCCCCCCACCATATTAGGTTTCTGAGTGTTGTTTAGCATTTAAAATATAAACATATTAGTGGTATCGTCTATGTTGTTTTGTAGCTTGTTTTTTCAATTGTCGATACATCCTCAAAATATTATCATGACCTTAAATGTTCTTCTAAATCAAAGGTCAACAATCTTTGGTTCACAAGCCAAAAGTGGCCAGTAACCAATTCTTGTAAATAAAGTTTTCTTACAACACAGCCATGCCTACTTGTTCACATAATGTCTATAGCTACTTTTGTGAGCTAACCTGGCAAGGTACAGTAATGGTAACAGAGACAGTATGACCCTCAGAGACCAAAATATTTACTATCTAGCCAACTACTGATTTATATTAGTTATTTCTAATACCGTGGTAACAGAATTCTGTAGTTAATGTTTAAATAAATAGCAATCTGATGTTCTGATTGATGTCTTCCTGAAATAACAAAACTTTCCATTCTTTGAGGGAAAAAAAAACTGGGCTGCTATTTCTTATGGTCAAATAAAAATGAACTAAAATAGTTACTTAGAGGACCCGTGGGGAGGTTGACCACGCAAAGTATAAGTCGGTATGTGAGCGGTCAGGATAGCTGCTCTGGACGGGGACTGTTCAGAGTAAACCAAGATCTCTATCACTGTTCCACGCATTATTTTCTTATTTTAAACTAAGTCTCCCACTGCCTTGTATCCTAGCAGCTTACCTTCCAATCTTATCTTTTCTCTCTATTCTTCTCTTTCTTTCTGCATCTGAATATTTTTCAGGAAAAAGTAACCTTCCTTCTAGATAGCCAGACATCTTCACTTGTTCCTGATCTGTCTTCATAAGCTCTTCCCATGTTAGAAAGAAAGAAAGAAAGAAAGAAAGAAAGAAAGAAAGAAAGAAAGAAAGAAAGAAAGAAAGAAAGAAAGAAAGAAAGAAAGAAAGAAAGAAAGAAAGAAAGAGGAAAGAAAGAAAAATACTATGTTTTTACAATGAACTCCTTAGATCTTCTTGCCTTTTCTCTGACAACATTCTCTGCACAATTTGCTCACTACATAGTACGTGAGTTTTATGTAGTGTTGGGACCATTGAAGTGAATATTTAGAGAAAAGGGGGGGGGAGTTAAAGAAACAAGGAATTTCTTTCTAAAGAACACTCCATGGTGGCTCCAAATGGGCTCCTGCTCGGAAATGCTGAACCTTGGGCATGAGCCCTTCAGTGGCAAATGAAAACAGGCCGCCCTTATTAGACATTTTCTACAGTGAAAGATGTAACATCATAGCTAAATTCAGTCAGAGACAGGTCGAGCAACAAAAACCAGGAGCCAAAGCCGTCTAGTCGGCTCTGAAATTTGATTCAGGCACCAGATTATGAATAGATTTAACTAGTCCGCCAAATGAAAATGTAGATTTTGGCACCGACTAAATTTTTTTTTGAGTGGGGGGAAGGGGCATTCTATATGTGGAGTCCCGGCACACATTGAGGAATATGAAAAAAGAGCTTTTTATATTATATAACTACCCTGTGTAGGTTAAGGAAAAAAAATACAATTAACTCAATAAATGCCACACGCACACACACACAAAACCAACCTCTTTTTACTAGCTTGAACATCTTACCCTCTCGTACTTACTTTATCATGCAAGCTTTTGTGTTATTCAAAATGACAGGGCTCCAACCAGCAATCAATTACCAAGTAGTTACCTATGTAAACTTATTAAATTGCATACACGGAGTCCATTCCCTTTCTGTGGGAGTAGTAATATGACAAAAAGCTTAAATCCCACAGCGGGTAAGTAGCACGTTGTCAGTAAGGATATGGAAATCAAATTGTAATTGTCCTGAGGTTTCTCGGATTCCCTTTCCTTTCCTGGTGAGGGTGGCAGTGTGTGCTTCGAACACAATGAACTTCCTTCCATGTCCTTCGCTCCAGCCTTCAGGCTCTACTATTTCAGGATTTGCGATGATAAACAAAGATTAAAACAAATAAAAATACATGAGGGTACAAGGGATGCATTTCTGCCTTAACTTTCCAGTCTGGCGCCACTTTGCTTTAATAAAAGTTTCCCAAATTGTCCCACTTTAAAATACACTGTTGCAACACCAGAAAGCTAATGACATTGAAACGTTATTGTAATGGTATTCGAGTCGCACAAAACAGAATTTAATAAAAACACGCTTGATTTTAAGGATTTATTACTAGAAGTATTATAAGAAACTATTGATGGCCCTCTTTATAATACAGTGTTTCCAGATGATTAAAAAACAGATGAATTTTCTCTGTTGTGTGTGTGAGTGTATGTGTGCATACACACTCCTCACTTAGAGTTATTCTGATGATTTCAACTGAAGAATGTAGCTGTCAGGGTCTGCCTGGTAAGAAAAGATGTCAGATCCTACACGTTTAAAGAGAATATAGTAAAGTTTAGTGGACCTAGCTTGAAGGGTCCAATTCTGTTTCCACTTTCCTATGGCTACACAGCTTTGACCAAATTTCCCACTTGCAGATTTGGGTTTCTCATCTCAAGATTAGGGTAATGACGTTAGCCTAATGAGACTGGAAAGCACGGTAGCTATTCTGAGACAACTCATTCGAAACACATTTCAGTGCTCATCGTGGGGGGGGGGGAGGTTAATAAACGGGAGATGACTTTTAATCAAAAATGACTGAGCATCCAAGAGCAAAGACACAAATTTAGGCATTTGTGAGTTTAGTAGGGACCTGACAAAGTAGTCAACCTAGACAAGGGAAGGTGGGGTTGGGCGATGCCACGTGGGAACACCACAAATCAAAGAAAAGCTGCTTTGCGCTGAATTCACTTTCCCTGTAGGGCATGATGTTTGCTTCTCATAATACCGAGACTTGGCTGATGTTCACTGTAGAATAAAAGCAGGTTGTATCAGTATATACACATCAGTTATACAATCAAGGGATCGAACATATGAAGGTCTGATCTGATTTCCAAATCCGGGCAATAAACCAGACCATGTCAGCATTTACTATACTGATCATGCTTTAAGCAGGCAGCACATACAGTAATATAGAAGTATAGTAGTATAGCCCTAGGCTGAAGGAGAGTTACAGTATCCTAGAATTTTAGTGTTGGAAAAGTCATCGTAGTTCCTATGATCCTGCTTTCCATTTTGGTAAGGTAGAAAGCGTGGCTCCAGCCCCATATACCAAAGGTGGAGGGTTCAAATCCAGCCTCAGCCGAACTGCAAAATAGAAAAATAGCCAGGCGTTGTAGCCTGTGGTCCCAGCTACTTGGGAGGCTGAGGCAGGAGACTCGCCTAAGCCCAAGAGCTGCAGGTTGCTGTGAGCTGTGTGATGCCACGGCACTCTACCAAGGGCGACATAGTGAGACCCTGTTTCTACCAAAAAAATAAAAAATGAAAAATAAATTTAAAAAAAGTAAGAAAGGTAATCAACTCTAGACTAGAGAGTTTTATATCATGACTTACTTAGCTTCTACCTAAATTTGAAATTCCTTCCAAATGCTATCTATCAGAAATTTAAAAAAAATACATTTTTCTATTAAAATTCTGCAAATATCTTATCATCTAAAGTTTGGATTTAGTTAAAACCATCACAAATACCTCACAATCTTTCAAATCTTCTTTTTCTCTTGGCAACTTTATGTTTGCTGGTTTTTTTTTTTAAAAAAGGAGATTAATTTAAAGAAAATTAAAAGGCAAAAAAAAAAAAAAAATGAATGGCAGTCGACAGGGCCAGTTCCTAAGATGTGCTTTTTAATAAAGGCTTTGGTAACAAACACTATTGGAAGAAATGGTGCAAAAAGTGGAAAATATTAATTAATTCTCTTCTTTTCTTCTTTATATAACTTTGATATGTTACTCTTGGGAAGATGCATATTTACCATTTGCCCAAATTAAAAAAAAAAATCTTTTAATGAAACAAATTTGAATAGTAAGAAGATTTTACAGACTTTAAATCAGGGGGTTATAAGTATTTGTCAAAATGAATATCTCTAGTTTGATAGGATAAAAATGCAAAAAAAAAAAAATGTAATCTTGCATACAAACGTGATTCTCCCAAGATTTTTGTCATGTTCCCAAATCACAAACTACAGTGGGGGAAGACTTAAGGACCTGAATGAATGCTGAATGCCTTCCAGGATGGAGGGTATCCGAGGGTAGGTATCTGTTAGGTAGAGTAGGCTAGGCTGTGTGTGTGTGTGTGTGTGCCCCCGTGCGCGCTGCTATGCAAAATTCTGAATAGGGAGCCCTTTAAGATAAAAAGGACTTAATAAAAAAAAAAAGTAAAAGAAAACAGAAGTTAAAAGTAACTTAACTTAAGATCCACTGAACAGTCAATCCATATTTTAGTGGACTTGAGATGTAAAACCTTTGCTCCAACGGAAGCTAATGTTTTAAAAGGGCCAAAGAGTTCCTTACATAATCACTCAAAAGGAACTAGGGACTTATATCTTACAAAGCATGTGTTTAACTTTGACCAGTATTAGGTTAATAAACATTAAAGATGGTAAATCTATTTTCAACTTGAAGTGAAGTGTGAGAAGGAAGAAAACGGAACTTGAAATACAGGGCAACCTACGGAATATGATTTTCGGCACTTTAAGGAGACAATTTTTTTTTCTCTTCATTCTTCATATCTTGAAAGAAGACCATCAGGTTCCTAGAACAAAACAGAGATATTGATATTGCTGGCATGACATTAGCTATCTAAATAAGTGGCTCCCACCTTATTTGTTCCCAGGATATCGATAGGCTTGAGCTATCTTTCAGACCCTACCCCTGTGCTATGATTGGGAACATGCTAGTTGTCCTGGTTTAAAATAAGTATTTCCTCCTCCCATGTATTCTATAAAATTCTGATAGAAAGAGAGGATTCCGAGAGAGAAATCTGCTTGCTTTGTGTGATTCCGTTAATGATCTAAAATGCCACCTTTAGCTGATGATTTTTATGGGGTTTAAATATTTTTCACCTTACTTACAAACATGAGCGTATGGATGAGGAAAGCCTTTTACACCAGTGGATGGGCCCACATCTAGAGCTCAGTCCCTATTGTAAAATAAAGGATGGTTTTGTAAAAGACATCAAGCTGGTATTTCCCCCGTATATGCTTTTAAATAACACACGTCCATAGAACTCATGTGTGTGTGCAGGTAGAAAAACAAACAAGAAATCTCTACAGGTATATTTTGATTACAGATGCCACTTACACGTGGCTAAATTTCGCTCTGGTTCCATTTAGGTATGTGATCTAGGAAGCGGTAAAAGGTCGAAGTTTAAAAAGTGAAACTCAATAAAGACCCAAATGAAAAGGAACAGTTGGGCACATGCAAATTTGTTTCTATCAGTAGAAACACCATGAGACCAGAAGTGTGTTCAGATATTTAGAGTACTTCATTAGCAGAGAATATACATGAAATTTTCATTTTTGATTTCCCTTATGGCACCTTTGAAAACATCATCATCATATAATAGGGATGAGGGTGTGATCACCAGGGCTGACAGTTCAAGGCCCAATGTTGCAATGACACGGTTTTATTTCCCACAGTGAATATGTGCTGATTTGGAAACAAAACAAATAAAAACAGGGAGGACGCCAAGCTAAAACTGAAAAGAAAACCCACACTATATCTTTCTCTAACTTACTCATTTCCCAGGTTTCTATAACACAAACACCTAAAGAAAGTAAAATTATTCTTACCTCTTCTTGTAAAGTTGAGGTGATATATTGCACTTAAAATTATTTGTTACAACAAGCAATATGAGATTTTTAACATGTCAAGTAAGATATCACCGATACGCCGAGGCAGATTCAATAGGGCATGCCTCGTTATTGAGTGTGGCTGTGGTTAATATGTGCATTATTGGTAACTTTCTATATGGGTACAAACAAATACAAATGCAAACACACGGATGCCACTAATTTTCTTCCTTATAACTCAGAAAAAGGAACTAAAAATAATGGAAGTGAATATCAGCTCTGGGCTTTGCGGTAACCATTTTGCTCATAGTTAACTCATGGCCAAATTTTCCTGAGAGAAATCAAGCAGTGATAAGAAAAATCCAAGGTTAATGTGTTAGCAATGTTAATTGCTAAATATTATAATACGGTTAAGATGATACAGTAATTTAAAGGAACATTGTGGATCTAATATGTTACAGGTACAATACATGGGTGTAGGGCACACTTTATGGCTAAAGGACCAACTACAGCTTGGACTTTACCTTACAAATGCGAACAAATGTAATCTAATTGTATGTACTCCCATATTAACCTGAGGTTACAAAAAAAAACAGTTTTCAAAAAATGTTGGGGGCATATCCATTGACATGAGTCAACTAGAAGGAGGTCCCCCTGGTCTGATGTGGGACAATTTGAACAGCCAAATAAGTAGTAGTGGTAATGGATTATAACTCAGGAATTAAATGTTGATTAATTCAAACCAATTTGAATAATCAAATGTATACAGAACTAAGGAAAAAGAAAAAAATCTTAATTAACATAGACTTCCAGTTAATAAACATAGAAGGAATATTGGAATATAAAATCTGCATTTGGCAATCACACACAATTAACTATATATGTGTGTGTGTGTATATATCTATATATACACAGGTGTCCATAAAGCTCTTGTGCAATTTTAAATAGTGTGCAATTTAAAATTGCACATGAACTTTAGGAACACCCTGTATTACTATTATTATTTCTTTTGAGACAGAGCTTTACTCTGGTGTCCATGGTAGAATACAGTGGCATCATCATAGCCTATTCCAACCTTTACCTCCAGGGAGCAAGTGAACCTCTTGCCTCAGTCTACAGGGTAGCTAGGACTGCAGGCGCATTCCATGGTGCTGGCTAATTTTTCTATTTTTAGTAGAGACAGGGCCTCACGCTTGCTTAGTCTGTCTCAACTCCTGAGCTCAAGATTTCTTCCTACTTTGGCCTTGCAGAGTGCTAGGATTATAGATGATTTCAGATATGAACTACTGCACCTGGCTACATTAACAATTTTTACAGGTAAGAAACATCAATGGATGAGAAACTTAGTAGGTAAAAGTGTAATGAGAAGTACAATTTAGTATAGTCTCAAATTATTTTTCCATGATATACTTATTAGTCATGAAAGGAAATATAGCAAGTACAGTGGAGAAACCTGACGCATGACCTTGACCAAGGGACAGTCTCATCACTAATGATAAGAAATACAGATACTACCTGCTTCCTAATACTACACATTGAGAGACGCAACTTCACCCCGGAAAATTCACAACTACTCATGAGAAAATATTACACAAACCCAAAGAGGAACATTTCCTAATGGAGCTGGCTAATTCTCTTCAAAAGTGTCAAAATCAAAAAAGACCAAAAATGACCAAAAGAAACATGATGATTAAATGCAATGAATAATCATGAATTAGATCCTAGCCCCCCCCAAAAGACATCGGTAGGAAATTGTATATTTAAATAAGGCCTGTAAATTACTTAGTAGTATTGTATTTAATTTCCTGTTTTTGGTCATTTAACTCTGATTATGTAAGATAAAATGTTTGCGGATTCTAGGTCAAAAGTAGATGAAGATTTTTTTAGAAATACTCCTGCAAGGCTTTGTAAGTTTAATTATTTGCAAAGTTTTAAAAGTTAAAACACAAATATAGAAAACACAAATCAGCATATTTGACATTTTTTAAATGGTGGAAATTTTAATCCATGACATAATATTCAGAACCAAAATATGGTAACATTTTATAATTTTAAGTTTTTTAACTATCTGCCCCAAGAGAAAATTGAGTCAATTCAAAGCTATCAATTTTACTCATAGAGCTTACGAAATGAATTAGCTTTAATTTAATAATTCAAATCTCAATAGTTTTTTCATATATCATCAAACATCATATATATGAAGGGATATAAATTTATGAGCAGAACTTATACCATTCTTAAAAATAAATAAGAAGACCCTTGTAAGGAAAACAAAAAAGTATTAAAAGATTTGCAAAATGATCTAATTAGGAGAAATTACTGTTTTCCAGAATGGAAAAACTCAATATGCATAAAATAAAATTTTGTCAAAGTAATTTACGATTTAGTAAAATTCCTATTCAAATCATTAGAAGTTTTTTTTAATTGACAAACTGAATCTAAAATTTACCTGGATTTTCTGACCATCTTGCAAAGAAGAAGCATGCAGACATTCGTCAAAAATTATTATAATATTTAAAAAATCTAATTTTCCTAAGTAAATGTAATATTGCTAAAACATAATAATTATTATAAAGCTATCATTTTTTTAGAATACTAATTATAAAGCTGTGTTTTAGAAGAGTGTTCCCTTAGTGATTGAATTCATGTGCATGTTAATTTGTTAAGAAAAGTAACGTGTATTATGTAAATAAATGCAAATAAAATTAACTTTGAGATAAGGCTCATATACATTCAATGATCATGGCATCTTATCTAATAGAGGTTTGCAATTATTCAGTCAACAATACTGAGTCAGTTGGTTATAAATGTTTTGGTAATAAAATTAGACACTACTCTCCATTATGCTATGGATGATATTATAATTACAATAAATAATTTAAGTAAATCATGAAAGGAAATAGAATCTTATAATTATTTCTTTTTACAACTAATTTAAATTTAAATATAATTTCAATTTAAATATATGTTTTCATGGTTGAAATTAAACTGTTCTGCATTCCTCTTTCTTAATTTGTTATATTGAAATCATTGAATATATGTCTGTATGATTTGAATAATTCATTGTTTTTAAGATTTTACCATAATGTTTGTACATTATTCATTTATTAATTGAACATAATTTATTAAACGTTTTTCTTAAGGTTGAATGCTGACTTGCTTCTAATCTTTCATCTTAGAACCAGCCTTGGTAGGAATATCTTAATTGTGGCATTTTATTCCTTCTGTTGAATATTTTCTTGAAAATTAAAGCAGAAAAATTATTGGGTGTATAGTCATAATTTTTACCTATGTCATGTGGTAATGAATAATCCCTTCCAATTTTGTACTGTATATACACACACACACAATGTATACAAGAATGCTTATATGTATAGTAAGTTATGTATATAAGGTCAAATATATGTATGTGCACATATATAACGTTTCATATAAATAAAACAACATTATATATAAAGAGTTTGCAAATATCAATGTGTATATTACATGTCTGTTTACATATATATTTTGTTTTGAACTTAATAAATGTGACTCTAAATCTTATGAAGCTTATCTCAAAGTTAATTTTATTATTTTTTAAGTTAATTTTATTTGCGCTTTTTTATGTTATATCTCTGATGCTTACCAGTTGCAAAGAAAAACAATGGAACAGCTTTGTTTTTTGGTTAGAGGAAACAGGGTAAGATGGCATCTCCGATCTTTAGGCTTTATCTCCTACTAAAGCCCGTAGCATAATTTGTTTGAAATCAGCATATAAGACTATAGGATTTTGCTCTCCAAACTTTTTACTCTGGATTGAATCTGCTTGTTCTTTTTTTTTTAAGATTTTTTTAAAATGAACTAACCCTACTGTTTTTTCCTCAAAGAAAAGAGAATTACAGTAACAACAACTAAATGTTACAGCCCCAAAGGCACACTCTATCTACCCTGCGATCAAATGCAGTTCCATAGCCCTTTGGAAACATTTTCCCATATGCTTCTGAAATTCATAAGAGCATTATTTTGATCCAGAAATTATCTCACTGACTTGGAGGCCAGTGGATTTCACACTGGGTACAGCTTCGGCACAGTGAATCCACATGCTGATTCTGATATTCATTAATCATCTGGCTAATTTGTTTTAAGATAGGAGTGCTGACAGCAAACGAATGTTATTCCAGCAACGGTGACTGCATAATCCAGACTATTATGACATTAACATTTACGGAGCTGACAGGTCCATGTTCAGATATGGTCAATGTTGTCTTTCAGTCTAAATGCAAATATATCTACATTTAATTCACATCTGCTATAATAATTGGGTGGGATAGATGGGGCCAGTGGGAGAAATGGATTACAAACAGTCTTCTTATTTTGATTATTGCACCAATAGATGTGTAGAGATCCTGGGGATTATGATTTTGGTTGCTAAGTCTATATATTTTATTAATGTTTTAATATTCTTTAGTTAAAAATGAACATAAATTTACTACCCAATGTATATTTACAAGTGCAAATTTAGGCATCTTGAATCATGTGGTAGTGACAGTTACCCATATAGGGGAAATCTTGGTCCTTTAAAAGATGAAAAAAGTAAACAAGTTTATGGGTTACTGTTTTAGGTTTCTATAACCTCATCTTCACGTAGATTATGGATATAGATATTTTAATTTTTCAAGATATCTTTCTCTTTGCTATTTTATATTATTCTTATATTAAAGTATATTATATTATATTACTTTATTGCTGAAAGACATTTGTCGTTTTTATTACACAGTTAAAAATGATGCGTAATAGATTAAACAATGTATCTAAAGTACATTTAACCTGTGGGGGTTGAATGGGGTTCTAATTAACATCCACTGATTTTTAGATAGAGGGCCTGTCCATTAACCAACATGACATCTTGGTTTTAGACACACTATGGTTTATTGTTTTTCACAAAATCATAACCTGAACATGGTATTTGTAACTCAGAGACACAAACTCCCTTTCTCCTTCCTTCAAACATATCACGTGCACATCTCTTTACCAGTGTTTTCTCTAAAAAACATCCCCAAGCAAGGAGATATTCCACTTCTGAATTGCAATTTTCTGAAGTTCATTATCAGGAAGAATTTAATAATATATTTCTTGAGTAAATGTACTTACTGAAAGACATATAGTAAATGCCTTTAATGATTGAGAGACATAAAATACAAGGACCAATAAAGAACTTGAAAGGAGGCCAGGTGTTGTGGCGGGCGCTTGTAGTCCCAGCTGCTTGGGAGGCGGAGGCAAGAGACTTGCTTGAGCACAGGATTTGCAGGTTGCTGTGAGCTGTGATGCCACAGCACTCTACCCAGGATGACAGCTTGAAGCTCTGTCTCTCACACACACACACACACACACACACACAAACCAATTCTGGAATCCTTTAATTATAGTAGCATTTCAAGCGTATATAAAAGTGTGAAAATTTGGGCAGCACCTGTGGCTCAGTGAGTAGGGCACCGGCCCCATTTACTGAGGGT